>JAFEMH010000003.1:2260000-2463964 GCA_022495995.1 Adenophora triphylla var. japonica
TTTTATAACTTTTTCTCAAAAAAACCACTGATTAACAAAGCTAAAATATTATTTTCTAGTCAATAAAAATTTTTTAAAAATTAAAAAATAAATATAGGGTAGTCCGTCCCTCTTTTGACTTTTCTTCTATATACTTTCATTTGTTTAGTTTTTTTCTATCTTTTTTTCTATAACTTTTTATAAAAAAACCACTGATTAACAAAGGCTAAAATATTGTTTTCTAGTCAATAAATTTTTTTAAAAAAATAAAAAATAAATATAGGGTAGTCCGTCTCTCTTTTGACTTTTCTTCTATATACTTTCATTTGTTTAGTTTTTTTCTATCTTTTTTTCTATAACTTTTTCTAAAAAAACCAATAATTAAAAAAGGCTAAAATATTGTTTTCTAGTAAATAAATTTTTTTTTAAAAAATAAAAAATAAATATAGGGTAGTCCGTCCCTCTTTTGACTTTTCTTCTATATACTTTCATTTGTTTAGTTTTTTTCTATCTTTTTTTCTATATTTTTTTCTAAAAAAAACCACTAATTAGCAAAGGCTAAAATATTATTTTCTAGTCAATAAATTTTTTTTAAAAAAATAAAAAATAAATATAGGGTAGTCCGTCCCTCTTTTGACTTTTCTTCTATATACTTTCATTTGTTTAATTTTTTTCTATCTTTTTTTCTATAACTTTTTCTAAAAAAAAGCACTGATTAACAAAGGCTAAAATATTGTTTTCTAGTCAAAAAATGTTTTTTAAAAAATAAAAAATAAATATAGGTTAGTCCGTCCTCTTTTGACTTTTCTTCTATATACTTTCATTTGTTTAGTTTTTTTCTATCTTTTTCTATAACTTTTTCTAAAAAACCACTAATTAACAAAGGCTAAAATATTGTTTTCTAGTCAATAAAATTTTTTAAAAAATAAAAATAAATATAGGGTAGTCCGTCCCTCTTTTGACTTTTCTTCTATATACTTTCATTTGTTTAGTTTTTTTCTATCTTTTTTTCTATAACTTTTTCTAAAAAAACCACTAATTAACAAAGGCTAAAATATTGTTTTCTAGTAAATAAATTATTTTTAAAAAAATAAAAAATAAATATAGGATAGTCCGTCCCTCTTTTGACTTTTCTTCTATATACGTTCATTTGTTTAGTTTTTTTCTATCTTTTTTTCTATAACTTTTTCTAAAAAAAAACACTGATTAACAAAGGCTAAAATATTGTTTTCTAGTCAATAATTTTTTTTAAAAAAAAATAAAAAATAAATATAGGGTAGTCCGTCCTCTTTTGACTTTTCTTCTATATACTTTCATTTGTTTAGTTTTTTTCTATCTTTTTTTCTATAAATTTTTCTAAAAAAAACCACTAATTAACAAAGGCTAAAATATTGTTTTCTAGTCAATAAATATAGGTTTTAGGGTTTAGGGTATAGGGTATAGGGTTTAGGGTATAGGGTTTAGGGTATAGGGTATAGGGTTTAGAGTTTAGGGTATAGGGTTTAGGGTATAGGGTATAGGGTTTAGGGTTTAGGGTTTAGGGTTTAGGGTATAGGGTCTAGGGTTTAGGGGTTAGGGGTTAGGGGTTGGGTATAGGGTTTAGGGGTTGTGGTTTAGGGGTTAGGGTTTAGGGCTTAGGGTATAGTGTATAGGGTTTAGGGGTTAGGGTATAGGGTTTAGGGGTTAGGGTTCAAGGTATAGGGTTTGGGGTTTAAACCCTAAACCCTATACCCTAACCCCTAAACCCTAAATTCTATACCCTATACCCTAAATCCTAAACCCTAAATCTTATACCCTAACCCCTAAACCCTAACCCCTAAACCCTAAAGCCTAAACCCTAACTCCTAAACCCTAAACCCTAAACCCTAACCCCTAAACCCTATACCCTAAACCCTAAACCCTAACCCCTAACCCCTAACCTCTAAACCCTATACCCTAAACCCTATACCCTAACCCTTAAACCCTAACCCCTAAACCCTAAGCCCTAAACCCTATACCCTAACCCCTAAACCCTAAACCCTAACCCCTAAACCCTATACCCTAAACCCTAAACCCTAAACCCTAAACCCTAAACCCTAACCCCTAACCCCTAAACCCTATACCCTAAACCCTAAACCCTAAACCCTAGACCCTATACCCTAACCCCTAAACCCTAAATCCTATACCCTAACCCCTAACCCCTAACCCCTAAACCCTATACCCTAAACCCTAAATCCTATTCCCTATACCCTAACCCCTAAACCCTAAATCCTATTCCCTATACCCTATACCCTAAACCCTAAATAATGGCACATATTTGTAACTCAGTTTTCATTTGGATTTTGAGGAAAGTCATAAAGATGAAAAACACTTTAAATGTCATTTAGAATGTAGAAAAAAATTTAAAAAAATTTTAAAAAAATAAACGAGATAGCCGTATACCATTTTCACAAGATCGGGACACATTCCTTAAAACCCTAAATAATGGCACATATTTGTAACTCAATTTCCATTTGGATTTTGAGGAAAGTCATAAAGATGAAAAACACTTTAAATGTCATTTAGAATGTATAAAAAAATTAAAAAAAAATAAACGAGGTAGCCGTATACCATTTTCACAAGATCGGGACACATAAAACCCTAAAAACCCTAAATAATGGCGCATATTTGTAACTCAATTTCCATTTGGATTTTGAGAAAAGTCATCAAGATGAAAAACACTTTAAATGTCATTTAGAATGTAGAAAAAAAATTTAAAAAAATAAACGAGGTAGCGGTATACCATTTTCACAAGATCGGGACACATTCCTTAAAACCCTAAATAATGGCACATATTTGTAATTCAATTTCCATTTGAATTTTGAGGAAAGTCATGAAGATGAAAAACACTTTAAATGTCATTTAGAATGTAGAAAAAATTAAAAAAAAAATAAACGAGATAGCCGTATACTATTTTCACAAGATCGGGACACATAAAATCCTAAAAATCCTAAATAATGGCACATATTTGTAACTCAATTTCCATTTGGATTTTGAGGAAAGTCATAGAGATGAAAAACATTTTAAATGTCATTTAGAATGTAGAAAAAATTAAAAAAAAATAAACGTGGTAGCCGTATACCATTTTGACAATAACATCATTATTAGTCTTATTATTAAGTATTATTACTAATTACTATTTTCTTTAAAGATTAAATTATTGTTATTGTTAATAAGTATTTTTTTATAATTTATTAATATCAATTATTACTTAGGTAGATTAATATTTCTTAGAAGTTTAAATTATTAAATTGTTATTAATAAATTTAAAATAATTAAATTAATGAGTATTATTATTAATTAATAACATTATTATTTTTGATATTATGTATTATTACTAGTTATTATTAATATTATCATTAATTATATAATAATTATTATTAATATATTCAATTATATAATTGAATAATTAACAATAACATCATTATTAGTCTTATTATTAAGGATTATTACTAATTATATGATAATGTTATTATTCTTGATATTAGGCATACTACTATAACTAAAATTTTGGGTAAATCAAATAAAAGCATGTAAATATTTTAGATAATTTTTTGTAAATTTCAGTAATAAAAAAAATCTAAAATATTTTTTTCTATTCAATAAAAATAATAAAATTACTAGTTATTATTAATACTATTATTAATATTATTATCTGTTTATATAATTAATATTAATATTAATTAATTAATCAATTATATAATCAATAATTTATTAATAAATATTTTTAATAATAAATTTTATTATTCTTAATATTAGGCATAAATATTTTAGTTAACGTATAATATAGTGTGAAATAAATATAAGTATGTGATGTGGCATTGCTTGATTGGGTTTCAAAATTTCACGAGGATTAGAGCCAAAGCAAGATCTGACCCTTCAAACCATTCAATCCAAAGGCCCATAACATTTTAAACAAAATCAATTACTCCCCCCTATATCTCTCCTCATTTCTCTCTCTCTCTTTCCACATTTTAAATCCAATCAGATCGGTTACGCTCCCCCTCCCTCTGCAGCCGGCGATTCACTTCTACGATGGCGCCGGCGATTCACTTCTCCGATGGCGCCGACGATTCACTTTTCCGTTGGCAGTTTCCACTTCCGCAGCTTGGCATAGTAACGGTTTCTCTCTCTCTCTCATTTCCCTCACCGTCTTCTTCATCCTCCGGCGACACCACGGCCTCAAGTCAACTTCTCCCTCCGTCACTCTCTCTCTCTTTCTCCTCATTTCTCTTTCTCTCTCTCTCTTCATTTTAAAAAACGCAATGGTGTAGTCCGGCCGTCACTCACAATCCAAACAGAGAGAGAGAAAAGGGTTGCCGGTTTGGGTTTGCTTGAGATTTATAAACCCAGATTTGGGTTTCATTTCGATTTTGCCTGGAAACTCAGATTTCGATTTGGTTGGATTTTGATTTTGAATTTTTTGGTGATTTTGTAAAGATTCAAAATTTTGAAAACCTAGTATGGTAATTTTTATTTTTTCAGATTTGGTGGTTGATTGTGGTTTGGGTCACTTCAGTGGTTCAGCCGGTGGTGATGGGTGGTGATTGGTGGTGGAAGTTTGTGAGTACTATTTGAGTATAAAAGAAATTTAGGGGACTGATTTGATAATAATAATAGTTAAGGGACTGATATGAAAATAATAAAAGTTAAGGGACTGATTTGAAAAAAAGAAGAAGTTAAGGGACTGATTTAATATATATTTAAAAATATATATTTATATATTTTAATATATATATATATATATATATATATATATATATATATATATATATATATATATTTATTTATATTTAAAATATATTAATATATATTTTTAAATATATATATATATTTTTTTTTTAAAATATCAATTTAGCGACGGAAATATCCGTGACTAAAATGGTTCGAAAATAAAACGAGAATTTAAATAGAGACGAAAAATCTGTCGCTAATCCGTAGACGGACATATCTGTAGCTAATTTAGAGACGGCCATATCTGTCTCTAAATTAGAGACGGACATATCTGTCTCTAAATTAGAGACGGACATATCCGTCTCTAAAACAAACTACAAAACAAATGACGCCCAATTTAGCGACAAACCTGCACCCACGGAATAGCTACGGAATAAATCCGTAGCTAAACACGATTTAGCTACGGATTCTTCATTTTAGCTACGAAATTTGCCGTAGCTAAATCCGTTTTTCCTTGTAGTGATCTCTCATAAATTTGTGGTTAAAATTCAACAAAAAAGTCAAATGGGACAAACATTTTGAGACGAAAGGAGTATGAAGTAAGGAATTATGCTTTTAGTTACTTGATGTCTCAATTGATTATTCTATCTGTTTCATGCTTAGGATTCTTAATTCTAATTAATATAGATTAATTACTCTATCCGTTTCATGCACAAGACATCTTGTAGTTTTTCACTTCGTTGGTCAATGATGGGCTTATTAGTTGTTTCATAGACAACTTAATTAATGAGAAGTGTATTTTGACTAGTGATGCTGTCAAAAATATCGAATCAGTTCAAATTCAGTGATTGGTTGTACTCCGGCGATTGAATAGCCTGAAACAGAGAAACAAACACGTAAATTAAGTCGGGACTTCTCCGGCGAAAACCCTCCGGCGTGAGAGTAATTATTTGTTTTTTGAGAGAGAAATCAAATTGACAGAGTTTTTAGTCAAAAGATAACGTACTAAAATCTGTGAATTATGACTTGTATTTATAGGTATAATAATGTAGAATCCATGTGAATTTGGATTGCTAAGAGATAAGATATGAATCCTAAGAGGATTATATCTGTTGAGAAATCCTTGTTGGACATGAATAGGTATGTAAGGTGGTTACAATCCCAGGGGGATTATAACTGCTTCAATGTCCTTATTTGAATAGGACTGGTACAAACTGCAACTTTGCCGGTAAGCCAAGATGAACCTTTCTCGTCATACATAGCCTGACCGGCATACGATGAGTCGGGAAAGATATAAGAGATAAATGAGAAACCCGTCATGCTGATTGATAGCCGAGGAGGCCTTCTCGTCGTCAAGGGAGCTCGAGCTCGGCCTTGGAGTGAGGTCTCCCTCGGTCTTCGAGTTAGGCTTTGGTCATTTCGCCTGCTGGGTCTATGTCGACCTACCGGAATGACGAGGTGGCTTTGATACGAGGAAGCCCATTTCCTTCCTCGTATATGATACTTGATGGATTATGTTTATGACCCAATCTTCTTGGGCCTTGTTCGGACTAAGTCTAAGTTCATATCTCAATTTATACTGTTCACCTAGTATAATAAATCTAAAATATTAAGATTAATTAAAGTCAAATTACATGTAATATAAACTCATTAATTCTTTAGATCTACAAGTACTTTTCTATCCATAAAGATAATGGAAATTATTTATACTCTAATTAAATTGGGTAAAAAGACATATCCAAAATAATTCAAATCTTTAACAATAAAGTTTTCAACTTCAAGTCTTAGAGCTATGAATTCTCAATTTCTCACCAATAAATATGCTGGAGATATCCATTTTCTTAGAAAGACAGATAAGATATCCCGATATAGTGGCGTCTTTATACCACCAAGAACAGGTTACCTTCCCCAGTCCCAAAAATCTGAACTGAGAGCGCACGGGCTAGTAACCAGAAAAGAACGAAAACAACTAGAAAAAACCAAATTTTATTCTAATCCTTTTTTCAAATTATTTCATGTTAAAAGGTTGGGTGACCTGATGACAGGGGCTCATGCGACCGGCCTGAACGGCAGAACTATAACGGTGGGTTAATTCCAGTTTACAATCATTAACTGTAGACCCGTATGTATCGAAGACATAAACATTGATTTTGGTCAACTTATTTAAAAAAATTAATAAGGGGAATTTACCAAAAACTATTTTTAAAAAAATTATATTATAAAAAAATTACACTTGTTGATATTACAAAAAACTTCTTAAATATTACAAAAAACTACTTTTATATATATATACTCCCTCCGTCCCGGCCGACTTAGGATTTTTTGAAATGGCACGGGGATTAAGGAAAAGGTAAATGTTGTGAGTGTAATTTAAAAATAGGAGAGAGAATGAGTGGAGGGAATAGTAAATTATAATGGTGTTGTGAGTATTAAAATAATGTAGGAGAGAGAATGAGTGGAGAGATTAGTGATTTAAGGTTTCCATTTTGGGCCGTCCTAAGTCGGGTGGGACGCCCAAAATGGCAAAAAGTCCTAAGTCGTAGGGACGGAGGAGTATATATATATATATATATATATATATATATATATATATTTTAATTTATTTAGATTTTTTAAATTATTTTTTTTCATTTATTTATCAAATAACTGATAAATGCATTTATCAGTTATAAACAACTGATAAACGTATTTATCAGTTATAAATGTATTTATCAGTTGTTTAATCAAAAACTCAAGTACTAAATACTATTTAAAAAACTGATAAATAAATTTATCATTTATTTGATCATTTATCGGTTATAAACAACTGATATATGCATTTATCAGCTATTTTAAGTGAAAAGGAAAAAAAATATAAAAAAGTAGTTTTTTGTAATATTAAAAATTACATATTATTTTTTTGGTAAATAGCATCTTTTTTAGATAGTTTTTGATTAAAAAAAACTCCAATTAAATAAATGGACTCACTCAAAGTACACCTTAAAACAATATTTCCAACATATGTGCAAACAACAATCTGCCTAAATCTAGACAGAAAGTTTTAAAATATTAAGCTATTTATTAATAAAAATTCAATTTCTTTTAAAAAAGAGGTGCTTTGATCTTTATTCATTTCGGGCAAGAGGACATGCAACTATACTAAGAAGGATCCAAGAATATTTTGGCATAATGCAACTATACTAAGAAGGATCCAAGAATATTTTGGCATAAGTTTATAGCCACATAAATGGGTAAAACTTTATAGCCAATGATAGTAGCATGGATTGGATTTAAGAGTTATATGTGAATTTTAAGAGTTACTCCTCCCTCCTTCCCACGTGAATGGACATTTATTTTCTTTTTGGGACGTCCCACGTGAATGGACACTGCCCAAATTGGAAAAGAATATTCACTATTCCCTCCACTCATTTTCTCTCCTACTTCACTTTTACACTCACAACATTCTCTCTCCTAACTATTCCTTCCACTCATTCTCTCTCCTATTTAATTCTTCATACTCACAACATTTTCTTTCACTTTTTCTCTCTCTTACTTTTCCTTAATTCCCACACCCATAAAGTTGATGTCCATTGACATGGAACGGAGGGAGTATATGTGAATTTTGTGCAGTTGGATTGCACTGTTTAAAAATTCTATTTAAACTAAAATGTAATTTATTTTAGTATGTCATTATAATATTATTGCGTGTCCTCTAAAATATAACTCATGTTATTAGAAAATAAAAAATAATAATATAAAATTATGTTATCTTAAAGAGAAAAGTCAGACAGTTGGCAATCGACTGCAATTCGCTATAAATATTTATCCAAGTTTTGTAGCTTCCAAACTCCTCCTTTTTAATCGTCTAGTATTGATATTTGGATTATCTCCTTGGCGTTTTGAGTACCAGCAATATTTCCTTAACATTTTCTTTCTCTTCTTCGCTCATGGTTTCTTTTGGCCGGAAATAGATTTTCTTTGGTCCCAAATACCCTCACAGTTTTTATTATAATCCTAAATTATCCTTAGCACCAACCAATAAATTCAAAGTTTTTATTATTGATTCCCGCTTCACCTGACCGTCGAACCTGCTGTCGCGGCTGCTGTCACTTGCTACTCAGGTTATTTCTTTGCCCTCTACTTCGAGTTTCATCTCTCTCATTTTTTTCTTATTCTCAATTTGCAAATTTTAGTTTGGTTTGGCTTGGTTTGAATTGAATTACTTATCATTACTAATCCATTTAAGTTATATTATTCATGTCACAAATTAAATGTTACTTTAGTTTGAATTGAATTGGATTATTTAATGTTTACTAATGCATTCCAGTTACATTATTTATGCCACAAATTAAATGTTACTACTTTAGTTTGATTGGGTTTGAATTGGATTATTTAATGTTTGCTAATGGATTTCAGTAACATTATTCATGTCACAAAATAAATGTTACTTTAGTTTGATTTGGTTTGAATCGGATTATTAAATCTTTTACTAATGCATTTTAGTTATATTATTCTTGTCTCAAAATAAATGTTACTCCCTCTATTTCTAAATGAATATTCAAATTAAAGAAAATTTTGTGCCTAAATGAATGTCCCTTTTATTACAAACTTTGTCTCTAAATTTATTTTTACCAAAAAAAATTCGATATTATTTTTATTGTCGTAAAATTAAATACTTAGAAAGTGGATAACAAAAATATTTACGCATGTTTGTCATTAAAATATATAAAAAGACACATTTTCAAAATATTTCTTAAAATTAAATTTGATTATTCATTTAGAGTGAAGAGAGTACTCCAGTTGTTATATAGTTGAGCATTTTCTTAACATAAAAATTCTTAATGATTTCACCCAATTGTATCGTAGTAAGTCTGAGTGTGAGTTAGAGTTTGTTGTAGATGACGAGTTTTGTCATTTTTCAATAAATGAACTTTCATTTTGGGGCAAGTTTAGAAAATTATCTCCTAGTTATTGGGTAAAAATCGAATCTATACTTCTTAGAACATCATATTATCTAATTTACTTAATAGTTTCACGGAACATTTTATCTAATATCCATATCTTTTTAAATGAACTAGACTCGCTCCTCATCCCCTCCTCGCATACACATAAAACACACACTCTCTCACACACTTTCTCTCTCTACTCAATATATCCTCGGTCACCCTCTCCATTTTCGGCAAACTCCTCCTAACCTCAGGCCACCCCTCCACTCCCACCCCAACTCAAGCCCTCCCCTCCCTCTTTGGCATCTCTCTCCCTTCTCCACATTTGTCCGACCGAATCACTTCTGGCGACGCTCTCTTCGCCGGGCCAAAGCAGTTCCGTCCAGATATGGATCTCCACTGTAGCATGAAGGCCCTGAACATCATCTAACTCTGTGTAATTTCTGCAAGAACAGGAGGATTTACAAGAAATTATAGTTACGGTCGACGACCCGAATGGAAAAGTGGTCGGCTAGGGATAAGAGTTGGGTCGAAGGTGAGAGATTTGCCGGCAATTATGGAATGTGAGTGTTCAGATACCGGTGTTAGGTGGATTAGAGAGAGGAGATCGGAGATGGGGTCACAGGGCCATAGCGGTGCAGTGGGTCTGGCGTTAATGAAGAACCTCAGGTGAGGGGGATGTGGCTGCTGTTGTGGATTTGGCCGGAGGAAACTTAAAAAAGTATCCGGAAACGAGGGAGATGGTCAGTGGTAGAGTGACCGGCGTTTGTTTCTTTGACAAGGGAGACAGAAGAAGAAAAATTGGAGATGCCGCGGTGGGTATGTCGTCTACGAAGGAGTTGGGGATACTTTCTCCATACAAGGATTTGGATTTGAGTGCTCCTCATAGCAAAAGAATTGCAATTCCTTATAGAGAGAGTCTCTCATGAGAACACCGTGATCGTCTTATTCATGGGACGGGTCGGATTCAGCCCCATGATCAATGATCCATGTGCCTAGTCAAAGTCCAAAAAGGAGCTGTCCAAGCCGGTATACGCCCAAGGTGGAGCAGCACGTCATTTTGGGCCAACAAAATTACTATGACCCATAACTTGCCTTCATCTTTTGAGCCAACTTCAGTCTTAATGAAGACCCATAATTTTTTTATTTATTTATTGTTGTTTTGTTTTTTTTTTAGTTTTTATATTATTTTTTCGGCTTTTCAGTGGTTTAGAAAAAGTAATAGTTAACATCTCTTAATGTAATGATTGTTGTGTTGGGTTAGAATATATATACTCCCTCCGTCATTGACAATAGGAAAGTTGGTCAATCGTCCAATTCTTTGGACCAAATAATTTATGAATATCTAGATATTTTTTGTAATTTTAAAAATTGTTATTCTTCACCATTGTAAAATACTATCAATAACTTTTTTTAGAATTACAAAAAAATATCTAGATATTCATAAATTATTGGTCAAAGATGGTCAACAGTTGACCAACTTTCCGGTTTGTAATGGGACGGAGGGTAGTATATTTTTTTTTAGTTTTTATATTATTTTTTCAGCTTTTCAGTTGTTTAGAAAAAGTAATAGTTACCATCTCTTAATGTAATGACTATATACATATAAAGTAACATTGTTCATAAGTAAACGTAATACCTGTTTTGCAATATCAACTATTACTTAAACAAATGAGAAGTATTACTCAAAATGAAAACAGTTCCTAAAACTATTATTAGTTAAAAAAAATAACACTATTACTTCACTAGTGTAGTACTATTACTTATAGCAATACCAACTATTACTTAAACAAATGAGAAGTATTACTCAAAATGAAAACAGTTCCTAAAACTATTATTAGTTAAAAAAAAATAACATTATTACTTCACAAGTGTAGTACTATTACTTATAGCAATAACAACTATTACTTAAACAAATGAGAAGTATTACTCAAAATGAAAACAGTTCCTAAAATTATTATTAGTTAAAAAAAAAAAAACAATATTACTTCACAAGTGTACTACTATTACTTTATATGTATACAGTCATTACATTAAGAGATGGAAACTATTACTTTTTCTAAACCACTGAAAAGCTGAAAAAATAATATAAAAACTAAAAAAAAAGCAAAAAAATAAAAAAATATTTTTTTTTATATAATTCAAATTCTAACCCTTTCTTCCATCTCTGTCTCTAGCCTTAAATCAAAAAAAGAAAATGGACCCTCATTTTTCCAAATTCCAATCTTGCCCTTCCATCCCATGGCCACACCACTATAACTTAGCAGATAAGCCATTCACTCACTCACACACTCCACAACCCCAACCAAAAAAACCAATCCTCTAAATATCTCAAAAGAACTGCATTGCAACCTCTTCATCTCTGTCCCCCAACCCATAACCTTCAATTTCCCCCCAAATTCTCGTCAATCTCAACTTTCCTTCAATACCCATCTCAAGAAATCAAGCTTTTCCATCAATACCTCAGCTGGGTCCCACTCACACGTATTCGTATCCAACGCCGCCGCCGTTTCGACGCCGGAAACGGAGAACTTCTACGAACTCTTGGAGGTCGCCACGGAGGGAGAACTTGGGCCGAGGTGAAGAAGACGACGTGAGTTGAGGTGAAGAAGACGACGCAGGGGGAGGGAAGGTAATTGCGTCTAGAGAGAGAGAGGAGAGAGAAGCTGTGTGGTTCTGTGTATTGTGCGTGAACGGTTTGTTGGGCGGGTCATGGGGCTGGATCCGACCCGTCTCATGGATGAGACGGGTATCCCTGTTCTCACATAAGTTTTTGTCTTCCTTATATACTCTTCTTCTTTATACTACTCTTCTTGTAATTTAAAATCCTTCAGGCCTCTTTTTATCTTTTGACTTATCATTTATATATCAAAATTACTTAGAGTCCTATATTTTCTATACACATAATAGATATGCACAATATGGAAAAATATATACATATATGATTGAAAGATTATCCTATCACTACAATTACGAGGAGATTGGTTAGGCAGTTTGAGGGGATAATACACATGGTTTTACACCTCCCTCAAGCTAAGCGGCACATGGTGGAGCTGTAGCTTGGAAGACAGGAGCTGAAGACGAGACTTAGCTAGACCCTTAGTGAAAATGTCAGCAAGCTGGTCCACGGTAGAGATGTAGTTGAGACGAAGGAAACCGCGTTGGTGAAGTTTCCGGATGAAGTGATGGTCGATCTCAATATGTCTCGTGCGGGCATGAAAGACGGGATTTCGTGACATATGTAAAGCCGACACTTGTCACAAAATAGCTTCGGAGGTGATAGGAATAGGTTGAGTTCTCAAAATAAATAGGAGAACCTAAGCAGTTCGGCGGCTGTAGTTGCTAATGCTCAATACTTGGCCTCACTGCTAGAACGAGCTATTGTAGTCTGTTTCTTAGTAGTCCAAGCCACAAGATTTGGACCAGGGAATACAAGAACCAGTGGTAGACCTACGATCATCGAAGGAACCTGCTTAATCAGAATCTGAGTATGCCGTGAGAGAAAAGTCAGAGGAGCGATCGAACTGAAGGCACAAGGAGATAGTGCCCTTTATGTAGCGAAGGATCCGTTTGACTGCTTCGAGGCGGGTGGTGCGAGAGGAGTGTATATGTTGATAAACTTGATTGACTGCAAAGGCTATGTCAGGTCTAGTCAACATGAGATATTGTAAGCCCCCTACCATGCTACGATATGTGGTAACATCCGGAAGAGGGTCGCCGTCGATGTCGGAGAGATGAGAGCCAAAAACAAGAGGGGTGGAGATATGTTTACAGCTATCCATATTAAATTTACGAAGAAGATCTGAGGCATACTTGGCTTGGCTAAGTGAGAGTGTGTCGGATGATTGGAGTGTCTCAATGCCAAGGAAGAAGCCCAGGGGACCAAGCCTTCGACTATCAGATGAGGAACAAATCTGGTCAATCACCTGAGATACGACTGAAGCAAAGGAACCAGTGATGATGAAGTCATCTACGTAGACAAAAATAACGATGAGTGACGTACCCGAATGTCGAATGAATAGGGAACTGTCAGCTTTGCAATTGAAAAAAACCAATGGAGAGAAGATAATCATGAAGGCATTCAAATCATGCCCTGGGAGATTGTTTTAAACCATAAATAGCTCGATGCAAGCGGCACACATGATCGGGAAAGTTCGGGTGATAAAATCCCGGGGGTTAAGTCATGTATACTTCCTCTGCAGGTGACCATTCAAAAATGCATTTTGTACATCTAATTGTTGTAATGGCAAGAGCGAGAATGAGCAATGGCGAGGATGGTCTGAACAGTTGGGGGCTTAACTACGGGACTGAATGTTTCATCGTATTCAACGCCCTCTTGTTGTGTATAACCTTGAGCTATTAAGCGATCCTTATGGTGTTCCACTGATCCATCGGCGCGTCGTTTTACTTTGTACATCCACTAACTGCCCACTACATTCATGGAGGGAGTGCATGGAACAAGAGTCCAAGTACCATTCTTGTGCATGGCAGATAATTCGTCATGTATGGCTCGGTTCCAATGGGCAAGAGGGGCAGCCTGATTGAGTATTAGGTTTAAACTCAAGAGAACTAGGCGTAGTAGCAGACAGACCTTGAGGAAGTAGATGTTGAGTGGTGGTGGTGCCTGATGTTGCAAGATCGGCAATAAGTTTCGGCTTAAAAATTCCAGCTTTGGCCTGAGTAAGCATAGGGTGCTGATTTGCGGGCTGAAGTGGAGAAGATCCAGAAGGGGAGGAAGATGAGCTGCCAGGTGTCGAACCAAGGGAAGATGGACTACAATGCCCAGAGATGGGCTGCTAGCCTGAAGGGGCACTTGGAGCTGAGGAGAAGGAGGGCCTGTGTGGAGCCTAGTATCTAGCCAAATGAGGGGACTTTGGGCTCTCCGAAATATTTTTGTTGGTCTGATCTTCGGGCGAGACCAGTGGGTCAATAGCAGTTGGGGCAGATTCAGGAGTAGATAGGCTAGGAGAGTGAGGGGGTTGGCTTGCTCTGATCGAGTCCAACGAGGTAGCATTTGAACCTGGGATGGAAGCCATGGGGCTAGATTGAGCACTTGTACCTGAGAAAAAAATTCTTAGACATAGGAATCACATTTTCGTCAAAAATAACATGTCTCGAAATGTAGAGACGTCTTGTGGCACGGTCTAGACAACGATAACCGTTTCAAAAGTTATCATACCCACGAAAGACACAAGAGGTAGACTTAGGCATTAATTTGTGACGATTGTATGGAACAAGATGAGGGAAACATAAGCATCCAAAGGTTTTGAATATTAAGTAATCCGGAGTCCGTTTCAATAATTTTTGAAACGGATAAATGTAAACAAGAAGTCTCATGGAAAGTCTATTTATGAGGTACACTGCGGTATTGAAAGCCTCAAGACAATATGAGTGAGGGACCCCGGATTGAGCAAGAAGACATAACCCCATTTCCATAATATATCTATGTTTTCTCTTGACAGTATCATTTTGCTAGGGAGTGTGTGGATAACTAGATTGGTGCTTAATGCCATGAGTTTTAAGAAAGACATCAAAAGCCCGATTCATGAATTCAACCCCCATCCGTTTGAATTGATTTGATAGTGTGTATTTCACCGATTTCGACTTAATTGATTTTCTATTTGGGTCTTAAACATAGAAAAAATGTTCAGCACATTCGATTTTTTAATCAAAGGGTAAAACCATACAAAACTTGAAAAATCGTCTACAATACTTAAATAATAACGAAATCCACTAACCGACGGTTCATGGGATGGACCCCACACATTCAAATGTAAAATAGCCAAGGGCTCAACAGAATGAAACGTACGAGAATAAAACGGAAGATTACAAGATTTCCCTAATGGACAAACATGACACATATTATTAATTTTTTTGAAGAACCAAAAACAGGAATTGAAACACGATTAAGAAGAGACTTGAGAAGACGGATGGTCGAGACGAGCATGCCAAGTAGATGTAGATGCACGCTCCCCAATGAGTGTCAGAGAGTTGACCCGTGAAGAAGAGACAAACCGAAGAGTGTATAATCCGTCGGTGCTACTGCCAGAAAGAATGGTCCGCCTCGTGATATTGTCCTTCACACGAAAACCAGATCCATTAAATTAAAAAAAAACTGTTGTTATAATTTGAAAAACGACGAATAGATAATAATGATTTATGCATGTTAGGAACACAGAGAACATTACGAAGATGGAAAGTACGATTAATATGAGAAAATTTAGTATGTCCAATACCGAAAATGGGGATTCGTGAACCATTTGCAACAGTTACTGAATCGTTACCTGAGTATGGAGTGACATGAGAGAGACCTTCGGGGGACGAGGTCATGTGATTTATGGCCCCAGAATCTAAGACGTAGGACGGAGTCATGGTTTGAGCACCCGAAAAAGAAGGGTATTCCGGATTATAAAGTGGGTGAGACATCTAAAATGGGTAATGGGGATTTTGACTATAGAGAGCATAATTGCCACGGTCTTAGCAATCTTTGGCTGTGTGGTCCTGCCGAGAACATAACTGACATTTTTCTTAAGGAACATGGGTAAAAGGATTGGGAGAGGTATAGATGTAATTTTGTCGGGAAGAGGGATTTGGGTATTTACCAGATTGAGGGTTGAATTGAAAATCAAAATTATGAATTGGCAAAATCCCACGCCTCCTTCCCTTTGGTCGTTTCCATGCACCTGTGAGGAGGGCTAACCTCCTTTCCCTTTCTTTGTACCTCGGCCTTTTCCAAAAGATGAACTACCACCGATGAAATTGAAGGAAGGCCGGTGGTTCTGATTTGCGGTGCCAACGAGCAGAGCAGTGGTGGGATTCAAGGCAACAGTGGAAAATCGAGATTGCAAATCTTCCTCCTGCAGCAGAAGATCTTGAAGATCATCAAGGGATGCCGCCGGGCAGTTGTTCTGGGTGGTGATAAACTCCTTGTAGGAATGCCCAAGTCCAGCTACTATTCATTGATGTAAGTCGTCGTCGAATATGATTTCACCGGCTTTGGCTAAGGTGTCAGAAATAGAGACATCTCGGAGGAAATAATCATCAGATGTGGTATCAGGTTTCTTGGAAAGGGCATTCAAATTTTTCTTGAACTTTTGGATATAAACTCGAGAACGTCCTCCAAAGCGTTTTTCGAGAAGAGACCAGGAAGCCGGAGTTGTGTCACAAGGGTTCACTCTTGACTGAATTTTGGCTGAGACGGTCGCCTTAATCCAACCAAGTACTAGACTTGATGATTGATGAAAGAAATCCAGTTAGGGGTTAACAGAGCCATCCATAAGTTTGGATGACAGAGGGACGGTATTTGTCACAGCCGTAGTGATCTTTTAGGTGGTGAGTACCGTATAAAATAGGGATCTCTATAGTTTAGGTAATTGTCGTTTGTTATATGACAATGACCTAGATAGGACTGGATATTGAGATTGATTGGGAGAGTTTGGGTGGCACCGAAAGAGGAGGGAGACGTAGAGTTGACTGAAACTATGGAATCAATCGGTTGTACCATGGCGACGTTCAAGAGGATCGTGATACCATAAAGAACAAGAGAAATTTGGGGAGAAAACTCAACGTGAGTATCTCTTCTGTGACTTATCATTTATATATCAAAATTACATAGAGCCTTATATTTTCTAAAACATAATAGATATGCACAAATATAAAAAAAGATATACAATATATGATTGAGTGATAATCCTATCACTACAATTATGGGGAGATTGGTTAGGCAGTTTGAGGGGATAATACACACGATTTTACATATGAAAGTTATTCAGTATCTTGGATTTCCTTAATTTAAGTTATACTAAGAATGCATTTCCTCTTAAAAGGTGATTTCTTGCCTTTGATTTTCCATTTAAAAAGTTTGATGACAATTTTTAATTATTATCTCTTGGAATAAATAATATGTTACCATTGGAAATAAATTTACATGTTCTTAGTGATATTTAATGGTCCCAATATGAATGTCCGACTTTAAAAAAAAAAAAAATTGCTCAAATTTGATCAATGAGTAATTTTTGAACTTTTTTTTTGTTTTTTGTTGGGATGGAGGTAGTAATACTTCAGATAATTTTTCATTTTGGAAAAAAATAATACAAATAGGAACAACTAAAAAGTTCTAAATTGTTGGTTACTGGAGTTGGTTACAAGAGTTAGTCGTGTTTCTAGTAGTTGACAATTAAGAACGATTGACAACTAAAAACAAATGAGAAATTCTCTACATAACAACTAAGAACAACATAGAAGTGCTCAACTGTTGATTGTCGTAGTTGATCGTGTTTTTAGTAGTTGACAACTGAGAACCATTGACAATTGAAAAGAACTGAGACATTTCTCTACAAAACAATTGTGGACAACGCAGAAGTTCTCAATTGTTGGTACCCAGACTTGGTGTACGTTGTTGGTCATGTTTTAAGTAGTTGAGAATTGATAACTTACTGATAAGTTCTCAGTTATTTGATTGCCGAATTTGGTGGTCATCGGAGTTGATCCTGTTTTTAGTATTTTAGTTGACAATTAAGAATTTACTGATAAGTTTTCAGTTGTTTGGTCGCTGCAGTTGATCGTGTGCTTAGTAGTTTAGTTGACAACTGAAAACTTACTGATAAGTTCTCAATTATTTGGTCTTCGTAGTTGGTGGTCGCCGTAGTTGATCGTGTTCTTAGTAGTTTAGTTGACAACCGGAAAATTACTGATACGTTCTCAGTTGTTTGGTAGCCGGAATTAGTCGCCGGAGTTGATCATGTTCTGAGTAGTTTAGTTAACAACTGAGAACTTACTGATAAGTTTTTAGTTGTTTGGTCGCCGGAGTTGATCGTCACCGAAATTGATCGTGTTCTCAGTAGTTTAGTTGACAATTGAGAACTTACTGAGAAGTTACAGTTGTTTGGTCGTCAGAGTTGATGGTTGCCGGAGTTGTTGATCAGAGAAGATGGGGGAGGGGTGGCCGAAGGTGATTGTGGTTGTAAAGAAAGTAAAATGATGAAAAGGGTGAACTTAGTAAAATGATGAAGAGGTGGACTTAGTAAAATGATGAGAAAGATGTACTCGTTAAGTTGTGAGCTACTCCCTCCGTCCAAGTTAATACTTCACAGTTACTGTTCACGCGTGGATTAAGGAAAAAAATAATGATATAATGTTGTGAGTGTAAAAGTAAAATAGGAGAGAGAATGAGTGGAGGGAATAGTAAATTATAATGGTGTTGTGAGTATTAAAATAATGTAGGAGACAAAGTGTGAAGTATGTAATTGAACGCCCAAAATAGAAAATGTGAAGTATATAACTGGACGGAGGGAGTATATGATAAATAAAATCTTCCTTATCTTAAAAGGTATATTAGCTTATATTGAGAAATTATATGATATATGCCCCTAGAAAATTTGGACGGAATGAGGACTTCCTTTTGTTCCACGTTAAGACAGTTCTATTTCATTTTTAGGTGCCTCACTTAAAAGATTTGACTTTTAATATATAAGGTATAAACATTTTATCTAACCCAGTTTTTCTAGTATGTTTGCTCAATCTATCCTTAATACCATTATTCATTACTATTACTTTATTACTTTATGGTGATTGTTCTACATTTATATTGCATGTGACTCAAATTCAAGTTTATTTTGTTAATTGTTTATTGACATGTGAATAAAGTTGGCCGTTTATCTTTTTCCACACCTCACCTCACCTCACCTCATGACCGAAATTAAATTAGACTCCATATATATATACTTGTTGAACTCCAAACAACCCAAATTTAATATCGATCACACACCTTGTTAAAAACAATTTTGTGAGATCAAAAATGCTCCGCGGTAGTGCCATAGGCGGAGGCACGTGCAAGCAGGGGCAACTGCCCTTGAAATATTTTTTTTGTTATTTTTTTAAAAGCAAAATAATGGCATTTTATCACTTTAAATACAACTATACTTTCTCTATCTCGCTAAAAAAATGCATTTTTGTTTTAAACACAGGAGTTGGTGTGAATGTTGTGAGAATGAAAAGTGAGATAAGAGAGAGAAAATGAAATAGAGAATAGTAAATGAATAGTAATTGTAAGTATTTAAGTGAGTCTCGTTGAAAAAAAATAAAGAAGTGTTTAAATATTTCCATTTTAGAAAGTTGTACTCCCTCCGACCCAGACCAAGGGTCCTCGGGAGGGATTTCACGCTTCAGATTTTTTTTTTTAAAGTGGATAGAAAATTTTAGAAGAGAGAATGTAAAAGTTAAATGTGGTAGGGAATAGGAGAGAGAATGTAAAAGTTAAAAATATTTAATAGGAGAGAGAATGAGTGTGAGGAATAGTAATGGTTTTTTTGTAAATAAATGAAGATGATAAAGGTATGAATATTGGAAAACTTTCCATTTAAGTAAGGAAAGAGACTCTTGGTCTGGGACGAATCAAAAAGGAAAGTAGGACTCTTGGTCTAGGACGGAGGGAGTAATTTTTAATGAAACATACAAAGAGATAAAAAGTGTAACTTTTAGCCGGATATATTAAATATATGTTGAAGTAAAATATTTATATTAATAATTTTCTTATATTGAATATTAAGTGTAATTTGTAGATGTTGAATAACTATATACGTTAAATCTTTTGTTACATGTAATTATATTTATTTTATACATGTGTTGTTGAATCGTATAACATACCAATTGATGTATTATTATCATCATTATACAAGTCTTAACTATCTATAGTATAAATCACATCATGCCACCTCATCCCATGAACAGTACAATGAATAGTGCCAAATGCCAAATTTTTCATTTTGCTCTCACTAAGTTGTCCATTTTTCATTTTGCCCTTAAAAAAAAATAAAAAAATTTCTAAATTAAAAAAAAAAAAAACACGTGTCCTTGGACACGAACTTTTACTAGTACATGTATACTATGTAAAGTTGTATTGTATCTGGAAAAAAATATAAAAAATAAAAAAGCAGGGACGCTGCCCAGAACACCCCTTTATCATTATTTGGCTCCAAAATTTCCCCCCCCCCCCCCTCCCTTCGATTTCTGGCTCCGGGTAGTGTAACAACTGATTGCCTGCATTAACAGTTTTAAATTTATTTATTTGTTAAATTTGAGCAATACTAAAGTTAAAAACAAAATTAAAAAATCACAAAATATATATATTTGACAATATTTGATTGCATGCCCCAGGCGGATTGATTTTATTTGGTTTGGGCCTTGCATCCTAAATATAAGTAGAGCCGTAAATTCGGGATAACGGGATGAGACTGGACGAAATTATGGTATCCCGCTTCTACATGGGACGTCTCAAATTTTTCGCGGGCCTAAAATTTCCCGTCCCGTCCCAAACCCACTTCGGACCTCGGGACAATGCGGGACAAGAATACGCGATCACAATATCCCATAATTATATATATATATATAAAAATTTTAACTTAATTAACTAAGTAGTGATTTAATTAAATGCAATTTAGAAATAGGAAATTATAAAAATTTATCCACAAATGAAAATCATCCAAAATGTTGAAACTTGGAAGATAAACTAAAAGAACGGAGAATAATAATACTAGTAATTAATAATGACTGAGTAAAGCAAAATTAGGATAAATTTTATGGCTGTTTGAATAACAAATCTTCATTACAAACAAGTGAGTATGGTAGAAATCGTACCTGAGTGTAATTGAGTCTCTGACCGGCTGAGAAGAGAAGATGAGAAGTAGTGGTCGCTGGCTCGCTGCTGTGTTGGGAGAAGAAGAAGATTAGCGGCTGCTGAGAAATGCCTAAACGAGAAGGAAATTTAGGGATTTAGGTTTGTTGAAGAAGGAGTGGTCGCTGAGTCAGAGCGTAAAAGTCACGTTTTTTCCTTTTTTTTTTTTGACTTTGGTCTAATGGTCTTGGACTCTTGTCTCTTGGTCTTGGGCCTGGTCTGCCTGGACTCAGGGCCGGTCCTGTAAAATTTGGGGCCCTAGGCCAAATATTTGATCTAGGCCCTTTAATATTTTTCTCAACTGAAGGATACGTTGCGATTACAAGTATTCTAAACACTTAGTTTTGCGATAATAATATGACTGGTGAAAAAAAAAAATAGTAAAAATTTACTTTAGGGACCAAGTTTTTGAAAAAGCTACAATTATTGCGACATTTTTTTTCAAATGAACATTAATCGAGAACGAAGAGAGTACTAATTATTTAAAAAGGAAAGAGAGAAATTATTTAATGGAGGATACTAAACTTAACTAATTAAAGGGAACAGGAAGAAAAAAGGAAAGAGAGAAACAAAGAAAAAGAAAAGAGAGAAACAAAAATCGTTATGTTACCACTGTGGTTCGAACGCGGGCCACAAAAAGCCTTAGATAAACTCACCCACCGCTGGAACAATTCAATCTTTTTGAAACAATTGGATGGTTTTATATATATATACAATAAACATTAAAATTTGGGGCCCCCAAATACCCCAATTTTTTTGGCGCCCTAGGCGGCGGCCTCACTCGCCTTATAGCAAGGCCGGGTGGACTGGGTTAAAAATAGAAAAAAAAAATTAAAAAAATGCAGGACGTCCCGGCCCATCCCACTTTTTCCCGCATTCCAAATGGGATATCCCAAATAGGCCTGCTTTTATACGGGCTTACAATATACTATCCTATTCCATCCCATTTGCATGGCGGGACAGGTCGTTCCGATGGGACGGTCCCAAATTGACGGCTCTAAAATAAATAAGACCAAATGAGAATTTCTTCAGAAAAGTTTCTTCGTACGATGAAAATTCAAAAATCAAAACAATGTAGCCAGCCGCCACCACACGACCGTCCGCGTCCTCCTGATTAGAAGACGGCCACCACTCAGTAGAATTTCAATGATATTTTTGATAGAGATATTCTAAATCACAATCATATATAACAACGTATCCTTATTATTATAATTCCTTTAGTGTAATAATATTTCTTCTCATTTTGTAATTATTTATTTTCTTAATTAGTGTTTTTAGGTTGTATATATATTAATAAAATGTTAATAATAATAAAACTTGAGTCATTAATATCAATTTAATGTTTTAAATTATCTTTAAATATAAGAGTCAGGCTTGATTGTAACTTTGTTTTAATGCAGAAGAGCAGCCATGACTATTGCTGATCCAAATGAGATTCCAGTCAAGCTTGAGGTTTGTGAATATCCTATACTTTTCGTACTTGGTTAATCTGCTAAGCAAGAAATTTAATTACTGACTTGTTATTTTTGAAATTCAGGGGAAGTTTATGGCAATGTTTGTTTGCTGGATTCTTGGATTTGGATCACTGGCTTCTTGGAATAGTATGTTAACCATAGGAGACTACTACTATGCTATATTTCCGGTAAGCCCTCAATCTTGCTTATACTGCACTGTCTAATAATAAGTGTCGGTGTTGACTTGTTAAACTTGTCAGAAAATATGATTTAATTGTTGTACATTGCTTGTACAAATAGATACTTATTTTGAGACGGACCAGTAAGGACTAGAACCAGTTACATTTTATACTATGGTATGTTTGGCAACTTATTGTCATGTGTGTCTCTTTGATGTTCTTTACTTGGTTATTAATTTTCACTTTGATCTTTCAGATTTCTTTATTTCATAGGGCATAATTGGGAAATTCTATTTTGATATATAAATTCTGATAAGGGTTTTCATTTTTGTATTGTAGGACTACCATCCCTCAAGGGTACTTACCCTTGTTTATCTACCATTTGCATTAGGGATTATGGCTTTACTCGCATATAATGAGTCAAATATCAGTACTAGGCAACGTAACATAGCTGGATACATCCTTTTCTTCTTGAGTACTTTGGCCTTGATTGTGGTAAGAGTTTAATTTATCCGCCTTCTCGATCTTTACTTTCCTCATTTGATTTTTTTCATTCTACCAATCTAAGCTTATATATTTTTTACTACTACAGATAGATTTAGCCACATCCGGGAAGGGAGGCATTGTTAATTATATCGTTATATGTGTGTTTGTTGCTGCATTTGGAGTAGCAGATGCTCTTGTTCAAGGTGGAATGGTTGGAGATTTGGCTTTGATGCGCCCTGAATTCATCCAAGTGAGTGATTGGGTCATAGAGACTTTCAGTTTAGCATACTCCTATGAAACTGCTTTTTGTCAATTCTAAGCGTTTTACTAATATATACTCCCTCCGTCCCTAAGTGAATGTCTAAAAAAGATTCAAGTTTGCTCCTGATCAAGAGCAAATTTGAAAATAAATTTGACATTCATTTAGGGACAGAGGGAGCAAGAGCAGATTTGAAAAAATATTCAACTTTCATTTAGGGATAGAGGGAGTAATAATCAGCCCATATGGGCTGGCCTTCTCTGGACCCCACGCATAGTATGACCACTTGTAGCTTAAGTTCTCCTCAATCAACTTATGCTTCCCCTTATGAATCTTGCAGTCTTTCTTTGCTGGTTTGGCTGCATCAGGGGCTCTTACTTCTGCTTTGAGACTAGTCACAAAAGCTGCCTTTGATAAATTTGACAACGGTCTTCGCAAAGGGGCTGGTAAGTTTTTTCTTCACTGATACTTAAGCTAGTTTGACTTGGAAGCTCGATCTTGTTTAATTTTTCTTATATTTTTATGAAAGATCGAATGATAATGTTACTTTTGCAGTGTTATTCCTTGGCATCTCCGCATTGTGTGAATTTCTGTGTATATTTCTATATGCATCTGTCTTTGCTAAACTACCAATCGTGAAGTACTACCGCTCAAAGGCAGCCAAAGAAGGTTCAAAAACTGTTTCATCAGACCTTGCTGCTGCTGGCATCAAAATACAACCAGCAGGTGCAGGAGTAAGCCATTTTGTTCTTTCCCACACAATAAAAATGGGTTTTTTGTTCCTGACATCCAAATTCTTATAAAACCTAACTGCTATAGTTGTATTCAGGTTAATGGGGATGCTAATATTCCAGAACGGTTGAGCCAAAAACAGTTATTCCTTCAGAATATTGACTATGCACTGGACTTGTTTTTGATATCTGCTCTAACTCTATCCATATTCCCGGGGTTCTTATATGAAAACACTGGAACCCACCAGTTGGGATCATGGTAAGTGTTCAAGTTGACCATGAAAGTCAAAGTAGATTTTTTTATTTTCTTGGGACGGAGGAACTATATGTATAAATTTATGTAATAACATAGATATAAAAAAATGTGGTCATTTCAGGTATCCACTTGTGCTGATAGCAATGTTCAATGTGTGGGATTTGATATCAAGATATCTTCCTTTAATCCCATGCCTCAAGTTTGAATCTCGAAAGGGCTTAATGATTGCAGTTTTATCCCGTTTCTTATTCATCCCCGCGTTCTATTTCACTGCAAAATATGGTGATGAGGGATGGATGATTATACTCGTATCGTTGTTGGGATTAACCAAAGGCTATCTAACAGTGTGTGTCATGACAGCTGCTCCTAAAGGTTACAAGGTGAGTTCATATAACAAATGCATGGAAAACTGCAGATAATTCAAAACTATATATATAGTTGACATGTGCATTGGAAAATTTGCAGGGTCCAGAGGCAAATGCATTGGGAAACTTACTAGTATTGTGTCTTCTAAGTGGCATATTCTCAGGTGCAGTTCTTGATTGGTTGTGGATTATCTAAAAATTAGATAGTGTACTATGGATACATATAATAATTACCAAGGTTCTAAAAAGCGCTAGGCGGATGCTAGGCGGCGGAGTCGGGCCTAGCGCCTAGGCGGGGACTAGTCGGGGACTAATCGGGATTAGTCGGAATTAGTCGGGGCACTGGCGGGAACTAGGCCCAGGCGTTGGAGAGGCTGCGCGCACAGGCGGGGCCTAGACGCCCTTAGGCGGGGTCTTTTAGAACAGTGATAATAACTGCATAGATAGAGGATAATGTGCTGCAAAAGCTTTTATATGCACGGCTGACAAGTTTACCAGTAATGTTATAGGCGTGAAAATAAGTTCTACTGTATACTCCTACGGACTCTGTAATTTTTTTTTATTTTTATTTTTTTTATCAATTTGACTATGCTTTAACCAATAATTGGTTATTAAGTGTTGATTTTTTTAAATTATACACGAATTATTATAAAAACAAAATTATTCAAAACACTATTTATTAATATTTTAAGCCATTTTATCTAATTTAATTTCTTCTCCACTTGTGTTGATTAACATGTGAAATATCTGAAACTTCCTCCAACTTCTCTCTCCGTCTCCAAATTTCTCTTCTGTCACCCAGTAAACTTGAAGATTTAATTAGGTCTAATTTAATAATTGACTATCATCGATGATTAATAGATCTGAGGAGAAAAAGAAGTAGAGATGGGGGTGGGAATTGTTCATGGTTTCGAGGGCTTATAGCCTTATACCATCTCCAACACTGTGCCAAACACCACTAGTTGCGTCCGTTTAGTGCTGAAATCCTCTTCAACAACGATGCCATCTCTTTCGCTATTTTGGCGGGCTTCTCTTGCGCTATATTTGGCGCACGTTTTGCCTTGGGCTATTCTTTTTTTTCTTCTTTTTTTTTTAATTGAAATTACTACTTTCTCCTTCCCAAAATCCAAAATAAGTAATCAATTTGTTTCCTAATTGTAGAATATCTTTTAATTGATTTTCTAGTTGTAGAATAATTATATTTTAAACAAGAGGCGGTCTCCTGTGAGAACATGGGATCCGTCTCATGCATGAGACGGGTCGACCCATGACCCATGGGCATGACCCGCCACGTGGCAGCCTTTTATAGGCCAATTTTTTTTTTTAATTTTTTTTTTATTATTTTTTTCAGAGCAAAAGTAATAGTTACCATCTCTTAATGTAATGACTGTATACATATAAAGTAACATTGGTCATAAGTAAACGTAATACCTATTTTAAAAAAATAAAAGCTCGTTTTTACCCATTTTTTTCAAATGTAATACAAACTATATGTATTATTTTTGAAATGTAATAACTTATGTATATGAATGTAATAGTTTATACAAGTAAATGTAACACTTTGATAGATGAAATTGTAACATATTTCTATAATAAGTATTACTTTTGCCAAACGAAGAAAACATAGGAAAAAACATTATTACTTTTCTGTATATATGTATTACTTTAATGTATACAAACTATTACTTTAAGTATTACTTTTGCCAAACGAAGAAAACATAGGAAAAAACATTATTACTTTTCTGTATATATGTATTACTTTAATGTATACCAACTATTACTTTAATGTATACAAACTATTACTTTAATGTATACAAACTATTACTTTATGTTGGCTGAAGGATTGGGCCAAGGCAAAATGTGGGCTGATTCCAGCTTGGGCGACCGCCCATTCCGGCCAGGCGACCGCCCATATGCAAAAAGCTTGGGCGGAGGCGCGGGTTGGCTTTGTTGGGCGGGTGATGGGTCAGGATCCGACCCGTCTCATGGATGAGACGGGTTTTCATGTTCTCACATGAGTTTTTGTCTTTAAACAAACTGAGTAACCATTTTTTTAAAATATTCATTTTGAATAAATTTTGTATATTCATTTTGAGACGGATATAATAAATATTTTTTAATTATTAGAGGCATTTACAAAAAACTACTTTAGAAAGATGAAATTACAAAAAAAAAAAAAAAGAGGAATTTGCCCCATAAGTTCCTTTTGGAACAAATCACTTCTCACTAAGTTCCTCATTGTATTAAAATGCCCCATAAGTTCTCATGTTTTATTATATATAATACAACATTTAGTTATACAGTAGTTTAAAATCATAATACTGCATCCGCACCACCGCCTCCGCCACAGCCCAGCTCCGTCGGCGCCGTCTGCTATCGCCGCATGCCGAATTTCGATCAATTTTCCATTTAAATTGTATTTTGAAGCATTTTATTTTAATTGTCTATTTTAGTATTTCTTCTTATATATTTGTACTTTAAATATATTTAGTAATTATCTTATTTAATTATTTAGTTGTATATCAAAATATGTGATGAGCCCGAACCTGCTGGACCGGGCCCACGCTCGGTCTGGTCCAAGAAACCTGTGACGTGGCATTCCCTATACCGCTGGAGTCAAGACCGCGGACAGATAGACCCTTGAGGTCAAGACCGCGCTCTTCTCCACATATCCAAGACCGGAGGAATCCTAACCGCTGGATTGGTGCCCGCATGAGGTATGACCGCTCCATCCGTGCCCGCGTCAGATACCTTTGACCGCGCCCAAGATGTTGACCGCGGACCCATACCTGCCTCCCGGTTATACCCCCTACCTCCCGGTTAATGTCAAGCCTTACTGAGCACGTTAGCTTACTGGCTCTGACATGCAAGTGGCTGGCTCACTCCCGTCGCATTCATTGTGGCTCAAACAGGCGCCTACTATTTCATTTAATGCGCCAAGCCATATACACGGCTCATGTCCCTTTCAGCCATGTCCCCTTTACAGTCAATGTTCCCTCCCTGCAGGGCCAATTAGCTGCGGACACGTGTAGGTGGTCAAATACCAAAGTGCCCTCTAGGGCTGATCTCATTGCTTACATCAACAAGCACCTCTCCATTGCCTATAAATAGAAGACCTTTGTCCCCTTGGGCAAGGTAAGTTCCAAATATATTGAGTAAGCCATATTACTCTAAACCCTAAACACACACACACACACACTCCAAGACATTCAAACGTCTTATATATCTCAGTATTCTTACTCTCACACCCGAGGGCCTGAGTTGGAGTAACGTCTAACTTTGACCTTAACGGTGCTTGTTTGTGTTGTGTTCTAGGTATCAAAAACCACCAAATATATCAAGCCAGATATTCTTGAACCGCTCTTGACCCTGAAAAGCTTGGCGTCATCAGTGGTTCCATTGCCGGGAAATCGTCATTTGTTTTCTCGTTAAAAAATCTTTGTTTTCAGGCACACTTTGTGTCCTAAACAGCTGACTGTCAAAAGACACTTCTTTTCAGTCATTTTCTTCTTTTTAGAGCATGTCTAAAACTTTGCAAAATGCTGGTCATTTGACCATTGAGGAGGATAACCAGGCCTCACCTTCCAATGTCAATAAGGGTAAGGCTACAACCTCCGTTTTTAACAGAATGGGGGCACGTTCTCAGCCACAACACAGCCTCTCCCCTGGTCAGAGGGCTATACACAAACTAACCGACGAGATACGAGCTGAGAAAGCCCAGGCTCTCCTAAACAATAGCCCAAAAACTCCCCAAGCTCCTATAAAAAACACCGCCTTAACCACTCCACTCTCCCCGGAGAAAATCCTAAGAAGGCAAGAGATTCTGGCCTCCAAATCCAAGTTGATCGCTGAGGCCATGGCCGTCGCTGATGCTCAAATGGAGATGTTCGAGATAGAGGTCAACGGAGGGCTCCCGTTCCCCCAAGGGTCACAAAGGTTCTCCCAATGAGCTCCCCCTAAATCGCTTGCTAGTCAACCTAGGGGGGCAAACCGGGTTGAACCAACCCTTGATCGCGGACAGCCGGCCAGACGCAGTGTGGTGCATGTAGAAGATAGCGAGGAGGTTGGAGAAGAGGCCCAATCAAATCTACGTGCGAAGTCCAAAGCCAGACCCTTGGCTCCGGCCAAGGAGAAGGCCGTGACTCCACGGGCTAAAAAACAGAAGGTTGATAATCAGAGCCCGGAATTTATCAAGTTTATGAACGAGATATGGGAGACCCACCAAAAGGCCGCCCAGAGGTGTGGCCGCACCGTGGATGCCTTCACTGATAAGATCGCTCGGGCACCTATTCAGAGGGGCAAGCCCCCCCCAGATGGACACCTATGATGGCTCCAAAAACGCCAAGAGCCATATGGGACGATTTGAGGGACAAATGGCTCTATTCTCCTCGGACGAGTCCGTGATGTGCAAAGCCTTGGCTGCAACTTTCACGGGCAAGGCCCTATCTTGGATGTTAGCCCTCAAGCCCCGGTCCATCCAATCATTCAGTCAGTTTAGAAGCATTTTTCTCAATGCCTTTGCTGGGGCAGGTGTGCCCGCTAGACCAAAGACAGACCTTGTCCGCGTCAAGCAGGCCCCAAATGAGCCTACAAAAGATTACATATCTCGGTTCAAGAAGGTGAGCGAGGAGATTTTGGACCTAGAGGAAGGAGACATCAGACTCTGCTTTGAGGGCGGCCTCAGCTCCTCTTTCCTCAAGATGAATTTTGCCTCAAGCCGGCCAAAAACCATGGAGGAAATGTATAAAAGGGCCTCGGCCATTGCATCTGCCGAAGAGCCCAATGTGCCCGCTCCCCGAGCTTCAGCAAAAGAAAGGATAAGCCAAGTACAGGAGACGACCCCAGAGCCTGCCCACACCAACAACCAGGGAAAAAACCGAGGTCGTGGGTCAGATAAACTCTGAAAAGCGATGGATGAAATAGTTTATACCGAGCTCACCGAGCCAAGAGTGGTAATCATGAGAGCCTCAGTCTTTCCTCCTTCTCCCCCCATGCTTCGAAAACCAAATGAGAGAAGCAGGGCCAAGTTCTGTGAGTATCATAACGACCACGGGCATGGAACTGAGGACTGCTTCCAGCTGAAGCGAATTATTCAGCAGAAAATGAACGATGGGGAGCTAACCAAATGGGTTAAGGGAAACAACAATGCCCCCAACAACAATAATCAACAGCGGGCACGAAACACGCGTGGCCCCGAAAGGAATGAGAGAGACAACTACGATGATGATTTGGGGGATTATGACATTAATTTCATTGGCGAGGAGCCTCCCTCCAACAAGCAACTCTCCCTCCAGATTCGAACATTGGAGAAGGTTTTCCTAATCCCCCCAATGGCTCCTGAGGAAGAGCAGGAAATAGGGTTCAAAAAGAGTGAACTTGCCTCCTCCCTATTCCACTCTACTCAGCCCCTAACTCTCCCCATGAAAATTAACCGGGCCAACATACACCGAGTTTTGATTGATACAGGCGCGACCAGGGATATTCTCTACTACCACACGTTGGTGAGCATGAGAATGACCGAGGCTAACCTGACTCCTTATGCGGGCATGCAGGAGGGTTTCACCAACCACGCCGTGGGGGTAAAGGGGACGATTGTGTTTGAAGTAATTATTGGGGAAAAACCCATGCAGAAGACGGCCAAAATTACTTTCATGGTGGTCGATCTTCCTTCCCAATACAATGCCATTCTCGGCATAACTGCTCAGGCCGAATTGGGAATAGTTGCTTCTGTTCCCCACCAAAGGGTGAAATTTAACACCCCGGGCGGGGTTGCTACCATCAAGAACCAGCCCGGGAGATTCCTCCGAGCACTTGAGGAGAAGAGAAAAGCTGATAAAGGCCAGATCTCCTGCCCGCAGAAGGAGGGTGAGGAGAAAACAAAGAAAGGGAAGGCCCCTGCACTTGTGCCGGCACCCATCCCAATTGGCATGCTTTCTTTCCATAGCACCAAGGTGGAGCTCAAGACGAGCAGGAAATCTAAGCAGTTGGCCCTATTGAGGGAGGATACGTTGACTGGGGAATTGAAGGAAAGATTGACCGCGAGGTCATATATTCCATGGCAACGCTGACCGGAGCTCAGGTCAACCCCCCAACTATCGTTATTGACTCCTTGCACAATCGTGAAATCAGTGACCTCCAACCTAACGACGAGCTCGAGGAGGTGGTCATCAACTTCCACTTCCCCGAGCAAACTGTTAAGCTTGGGCTGGAAATTCACAGCGAGGAGAGAAGGATCCTTATCGAGTTCCTTCGAGCAAATTGTGATGTGTTCGCTTGGAGGGTGGAGGATATACAGGGAATCAGCGAGGATGTGATTCTCCATAAAATCAATGATGACCCATCCTTCAAGAACATTCACCAAAAATCGAGGTACTTCTCCCCGGAGAAAGAAATAGCGATCAAGGAAGAGGTGGAGAAATTGCTGAAAGCGGGGATAATAAAGGGGATTTCCTACCCCAAATGGCTGGCAAATGTAGTAATGGTCAAAAAGTCCAACGGCAAGTGGAGAATGTGTGTTGATTTCACGGATCTCAACAAGGCATGCCCCAAAGACTGCTTCCCTCTTCCTCGCATAGACAGATTGGTGGATTCAATAGCCGGTCACAGAGTATTGAGCTTCATTGATGCATACTCCGGCTACCATCAGATCCAGATGGCTCCTGAAGATGTCCGCTCCGTAGCTTTCATCGATGCGGGCAAGACTTATTGTTACTCCATGATGCCCTTCGGGCTAAAAAATGCAGGAGCCACCTATCAGCGAATGGTCAATCTGGTCTTCAAAAACCAACTAGGCAGAAACCTTGAGGCCTATATTGATGACATGGTTATAAAGACAAAGGAAAACTCCCACGAGCTCGACGTGGAGGAAACCTTCCAAAACTTGCGCCGCAATAACATGAAACTAAATCCCCTAAAGTGTGCCTTTGGGGTAAAGGCGGGCAAGTTCCTTGGATTCATGGTCAACCAGCGAGGAATAGAGGCTAATCCCAAAAAATCCAGGGGCTGTTGGACATGAAACCTCCTGCTTGCGAGAAGGATGTACAAAAACTCAATGGTCGCATCACCGTACTTGCCCGCTTCATCTCGCGATCAGCAGAGAGATGCCTCCCCTTCTTCAAAACTCTAAAAGGGGGGAAGAAGCCTGATGAATTTGCATGGAGCAATGAGTGCCATCAAGCTTTTGAAGAAGTCAAGACATACCTCGGGCAAATACCTCTACTCGGCGGCCCGGTGCCTGGGAAGAACTTTTTCTCGTTTTTGGCGATTCTTGATCCGACAAGAGCCGATGTTCTTGTAAGGGAGGATAATAACTCCCAAAAACCATTTTATTATGTATCTAAGGCATTGTCCGCCGTAGAAGGGCGTTATCTTAATATAGAAAAGTTAGCTTACGCCTTGCTTGTATCTGCTCGAAAATTAAGAGCCTACTTTTCTGCACACCCTATTACTGTACTCACTGAGGCCCCGCTTAGAAAGGTTTTACATAAACCAGAGTCTTCGGGGAGAATGCTAGCTTGGTCTATCGAACTCACTGAGTTCCAGATCACCTACTTCACGAGAAAGACAATCAAAGCGCAGGCCTTAGTTGATTTTGTGGTAGAATCATCATTCAAATTGGCGGACAGCGACCTTGGAAAAAGGAAGCGGGCAGAATCAGAGGAAGCCCCAGATAGCTCGAGCACAGAAACTATACAGCCAAGTGAGCGTCCAGAAGAAGTATGGACTTTATTCGTGGACGGCTCTGCGAGCAAGTTAATTAGTGGAGCGGGCATACTCCTGATCGCACCTTGCGGGGAGAAATTCAAGAGGGCCTTGAGATTCAAGTTCGAGGCATCAAACAATCAGGCTGAGTATGAAGCGATTATAGCGGGCATGGAATTGGCAAGAGACTTGGGAGTTCAGAATATTGAGATCAACAGTGACTCTCAGCTCATAGTAAATCAAATTAGGGGGGAGTATGATACTATCAACCCAGTGCTAACTCAGTACTGCGGTCTGGCAAAAACCCTCATCAAAAATTTCACCTACTATGAGCTGAACCAAGTCATGAGAGAGGATAACGTGGAAGCTGACCTCCTCTCCAGAATAACCGATCAAGAAATCATAGACTTAGAGACGGATTGCCAGATAGAATTCACGGAGAGACCTGCTATAGATCGAATTCAAGTAAACAATATTGAGGATCAAGTAAGGGATTGGGTAGATGAAATCAAGGATTACATCGAGAAGCAGACCCTCCCCGAGGATCCAGCAAGGGCTAGAACCATTAGAACGGTGTCCGCGAAATACCTCGTCCTCGATGGGGTACTTTTTCGACGATCATTCACCAAGCCTTTGCTCAGATGTGTCAAAACTCACATGGTCACCAACTTACTCTATGAGGTTCATGAAGGAGTTTGTGGCGGACATCCAGGTGCTCGCACTCTCTCAGACAAGATCAAATTCCAAGGATTCTTTTGGCCTACAATGAGAAGAGATGCGAGGAGTATGTTAGAAAATGTGATAAGTGCCAGAGATTTGCGGACATCCCTATACTACCATCAACAGAGCAAACTTTGGTTGTACCATCGTGGTCGTTTGATACGTGGGGGATTGATCTCATTGGACCATTCCCAACTGCTCGAGAAAGCATTAAGTATGCCGTTGTGGCTGTGGATTATTTTACCAAATGGACAGAAGCCAAGGGCTTAGCCACTATCTCTGAGGAGAATACCATCAATTTTGTCCACGATCACATCTATTGCCGATTTGGGGTTCCACGAGCAATAATTTCAGAAGATGGCACCCAATTCTCTGTGAAATTCACTGCTGAATGTGTGAGAATGAAGGTGCAACACCGTCAGTCCGCAGTTGCTTATCCTCAGGGAAATGGCCAGGTTGAGGCCGCGAACAAGCTAGTCCTGACCGCCCTAAAGAAAAACTTGGAGGGACGAGGAGGACGTTGGTTGGACGAGCTCCAGACCGCATTGTGGGTTGTTCGCACCACAATAAGAAATTCTACAGGAGAAACTCCTTTCTCACTCACGTATGGGTCAGAGGCAATGGCTCCAGTTGAGGTAGCCCTACCCTCGTACAGAGTCACATACTTCGATGAGTCTCAAAACGAGGCAAACAAAAGGTGTGACCTGAACGATCTCGAAGGAAAGAGAATGCGGGCAAATAAAAAAATGATGAACTACAAGCAGAAGGCGAAGAAGCACCACGATAAAAGAGTAAATAGGAGGAGTTTTTCAGTTGGATATTGGGTACTCAGAAATGTGAAGGTCCAAGGGACCCAGCCCGGTTTCAACAAGCTCTCCCCGAAATGGGAGGGTCCATATGAGGTCACCAAAATAATCAAGGAGGGCACCTACATATTGCGAACAAAGGAAGGAAAAGATCTCAAGCACACTTGGAATAGCGATCACCTTAGAAAGTACTTCTTTTGAAATCTTTGTAATTTTTGAGGGAGTATAGACCCCTACATATTAGTATGATATGAGTATGAAGTTTCCATCAATTTTTTGTGCAAAACTATTGTAACTCTATTCCCACCAGCCTCAAAAACTAGAGTGGATGCCCGCAAGCGGATACCAGTGGGTTCAAGAGCCAACATATGAGCTCCTACCTACTGATGCGCAAAGATCCATCAATATCCGCAAGCCTATATGGGTACAAAGGCCATTAAGCCCGTACTCGATCGCGGGGAGGATACTCTGTCCTGCCCGCGTGACACCACCAAGAAAAAGTGGGTATAGATGAACGTGGGTACAAAGGCCATGAATGCCCGTGCCTACGGATTCTGGTGGGGACAAAGACCTGAAGTCCGGACCCACTAAGTGCGCGAAGGCCCTCGTTAGGGCCGTTACTCGCATGCCTGTATGTAACAAAGGCCTACATATAAGCCCGCTTACATGATCGCCACAAGACCCTCACAAAAAACTCCAAGGGGTTTTGAATAAAGGGTCAAATAGTGTGAACCACCAATAAGTGGATACAGATGCCGGTAGGTTAATGGGCCTCTATGCTAAATATGCTCCTACCTACTGTTGCGTAGACTATAGCCTCACGGCCACACTCTACATGCCCTATGAAAGTAGCTTGCCTTGGCTGCTTTTGACTTACACCACAACTCGCAAGGCTGGGAATAAGTGTAAATGGATGGGAGTGATCAAAAGAGTTTAACAAAGCCAAATAGACAAACCGGGGTTAAGGCCTCAAGGTTTGCCACAAGGCTAAACAAACGCGGTCATAGAGAAATAGGGCTGACTCTCACAAAAAGCCCAAGGGGTTTTGAATAAAGAGTTAGGAAAACTCAAAAAATGCGGGCAAATGGCCTACTAAGCTTTTGACCGCGGAAGGAGAGTATAAAATTTAATTGTTAGTCAAAAACGCTGGTAAAAATAAGAGCAAGAATGCAAGTATCAAGGTACTCAAAAATTGGCAACACTCAAAACAGCCTACAAGACAAGCAATTAAGAGAAATACAAGTACTGAGAAAAAATGTTTCCATTGATAGAAAAAATTTACAAGGTCCTATCCACCTATTACATAAAAAGAAAAAGGGAAAATCCTAAGCTAAAGGAGCTTGCTCCTTGGGATCTTCTGAGTTGGGAGTTGGAGAAGGCAGGCTGTTCACGAGAAGGTCCGTGATAGGATCAAAAGCGGCCTCGGTGGAGATTGGAATTGGAGCTGCCCGCTGGGGAATAAGATCACCAATTGCCGGTCCGTTGGGAAGGACGCGAGCAATGGCCTCCTCGTAAGATATTGGGTCATCCCCAAATCTCAGAGTATCAATCTCTCCAATGAGAGCGGTGGCCGTGATCTCAGCAATGGCGGGCAGAGAGGCCGCTGCGGCCAGCTCAAGGCCTTTGATATCATCCTCGGTGAAAGGAACTAGTGCATGCCCGGGCAGGCACTCCGCATCAGTAGCAACAAGTGAGCCAATAATGGCCAACTGCTGAGCGGAGAACTTGCCCGTGGCAGCAAAATTCCGAAGCTGTGTCCGACAGCCAGCCTCGTACTGAGCCAAATTCTCAGCAATGAGGAAATTCTTGAATTTCTCGAAGTTTTTATACTCCTCCACAGCTTCCTTCCGAGCAGCGAGCAGCATAACATCCCTCTCCAACTGAAACTGCCTGAGTGGGAGCAGCTGCTCGGAGAGTTCATCAACTTTGGTCTCCAAAGTGGAGATAGTGGCCTTGGATGCCTCCAACCTCTTGGCCAACTCAGCATTCCGAGGCTCCCACTCGGCCCTCTTTCCACGGAGCTCATTCCGCTCCCCCTTGGCCTTTTCAAGGTCCTTCTCCACCTCTGCCAGCCGTTCGGAGAAGTCCTTCAAATCGGCCTCCTTCTAAGCGAAGGCCTTGTCCTTAGCATCCAGGAGAGAGTTCAAGGTCCCAACCCTGTCCTGTGCCTGCTCCAGATCGCAGAGCTTTTTCGCCAAGGTTTTGGTATTGCTGTCAACCTCGGCAGACAGGCCATCACAGCACTCCCGTAGCCTCAGCACTTTGTTGCCCGCCTGCGGGGAGAAAGAGTTAGAAAAAGTTCGCAAAATTTTAATTATGAGATATCAAAGGAAGGCAAGTCCAAACCTCAGTAAGGGCAAGGCCTATATCCCCCACCAGAGCAGAGGCATTCTCCTGGGCTACTACATTCTTGTAGAAGTTCGGGGAGTAGAGGCGGTTGACAAAGCCAATCCCCGCGGAGGAGTTATTGGTATTCCAGGCATATATGTCCACCCCGGTAACAGCGGGCACATCAGACAGCTTCTTTCTGACGGCCAATGTCTCCTCGTGTTGGTCCCAAAGGTGGCAACAAGGGTGAAAATACAGCTAGAGGGGGGGGTGAATAGCTGTTACAAATTTTTCGCCCTCTTTTAAAAACTAAACCTCTTGCTTACAAAATCCTCTTGCAGTTAATAATAGACTGCAAGTGATGATGTAAAATGCACAGCGGAATAATAGAGTGTAAAGCGGTTTTGAGAGGCGGTTTGTAAAATGCGGTTTTGGTGGTGCGGTTTTGTTGAGAGCAGTTTTACAAACACGTGTATTTTGACTATGTTAACTCCAAACACTATTTCACAATAATGGATAGCTAAATAAAGATCAAACAGAGACAAAGATAAATAATTAGCAAGCACAAGAAATATAAATGCAGAAAGTAAGAACACGCTATTTGGAGTGGTTCAATCGATAAACGATCTACGTCCACTACCAAGATGGTTAGTCTTGGATTTCTAAGAGAGATTTTATATTAAGTATTGCGCGATTACAAAGTACAATAAAATCTTTGCTATGAAGAACAAATCCAAAACTATAACAGTATCTCAAGTGTTTAATCTATGTGATTAAAACAAGTGAGGTGAGTGTGTGAGAACAAGATCAAGGCTCTTTAAATCTGAGATATAGAGCTCAATGATTCTTGAAAGTGTTAAGGCTTGATTTGGCCGGAGAATATTTCTTGAAGTTTGAAGATGAAGATTCAAAGGGTTGAATAATTTCTCAAGCGTAGCTTCACTTCTATGAACACAAAGCACTTTCAAATTCTCAAGCAATCTTCAAATGGTGAAGATTGGGGGTATTTATACCCAAGCATCAAGAAACTAGCCGTTGGATACAGCTTTTGTAAGGACAAGACTTGATGCAATCCTATTGGTCCACAAAGAACCACTTTTGTCCTTTGGTACACTGCCGCAGATAAAGCCGATCGTGCTCCACCGCAAGCAATGAGGTTAGGACACCTGTCACCTTTTAAGATCCTTGCAGATCTTTTCGACATTGAATCACGTGACAAGATATGGTGGTTGACTTTTGATATTGCTGACGTGGATTCCAACGGATAAAAGTTGTTCACTTCAAGTAGCCAATCATTGGATGCGGTTGGTGAGACGCGGTTAGGAATGTGCGGTTTGCTACACCATGAGGTTGCTTAGATGCGGTTGCTCATGAACTACAAGGATGAGGTTCAGGGCGGTTTCATGCGGTTGGTTCAAATAGGCGTATTCAAGGTGGAACTACACTTGCGGTTACAAAGTGCGGTTCATAGGGCGGTTTTGAATACCGCCGGAACCGCAACCTTGCTTCCAATGAATCTTGTGCCGCCTTCAAGCCTAAGATTAACCTATTCTATAAAATGGACTTAACTAAAAAATTGAAGTCTAAGCTTCATTACATAGGGTCCTAAAGTCCTTAAAATAGACAGGAGGTTATGGTATCAATCAAATCTAATACAAAATAGGAGGGTTAAAACATGCATACCCAACACTCTCCCTATTTGATTGATGCCATTACCTACTATAACTAAAGCAAACATTGTACTTGGTAAAAACATGTCCATAAGAATTAACATGGTAATTCATGTCCCAAGTCAATGCACACACTTAGCTTAAGCTATAGATTTCTATACTATCCGAAAGTTAAATACTTACAATATGGAAGGTATAGAAATGCATTCAAATAAGCACTTAAGAAATTGTGAGTTTAAGTTCAAAGTGCGGTTTAAACTGAATGTTTAAACATCAATTCAAAATAGTGATTTTAAGTTAGAAAATATTTGAATGAGGTTATAAACCATAAGAGGTTTCATTGTTCTACAAACAAGCAGTTTGATATGAACAAGGTTTTGGAACCAATGATGCATTTTTCATTACTACCAATGCGGTTACACTTACAATGGTAGAGAAGCAAAATACAAAGGTTTCAAAAAAAGAAGAAAGTTGGACAAAAATACATGGAGTGCGGTCCAACAAAACAAAAAGGAGTTCAGCAAAAAGGATAAAGGAATTACAAAAGAGAAATCCTAATGCTGACGCGGTTGATGATGCGGTTGATGATGGCGCGGTTGATGTTGATGGCGTGCTTGCTCTCTAGGTTGATTGACTTCTTGTCGGGCAACATGTGGTTCCGAAGGTCCAAGGCTGAGCTTTCACCTCTGATATTTCTTCTGAGGGCTCTAAGGTCTTCAACCTGTCTAGCAAGGGTAGTCTCAACTGTTCGTAGTGTGGTTACAGATTCAGCAGCAGCGGTTCCAACAGCATCAACAGATCTAGTGTTTCCATCAACACTCTCCTTGATCTGAGTAGTGAATCCTTCAATGCAGGCCTTCAAAGAATTGTAGAAGGTGAAGATCTCATTCTGGATGGCCACCGTTTGAGTAGATAGAGCATCTCTCAAAGGTTCTAGGTCAACAGCTACATCCAGATTTGACTTCAATTCTTTGATGGAGTTGTCAATTTTAAGGTCAAGCCCGCTTTGAGGTTCTCAAACCCGAAGGAAATATCACTGTCAAAAGTCTTTAGCTTCTCTTTGATACTGTCTCCCACTATGTTGAGATCAACATGGATTCTATCTTTTAGGGAGTCCAGTTCATTGAAAATTTTGAGCTGCAGGTCATCCAAGGCGGTTTGAGTAGGAGCTACCGAGGTTGAAGCTTGTTGCGGTTGAGGGATGAGGTTCCTTATATCTCCCAATAATTCTGTTTTGAATCTCCCTATAGTATGATCTGAGAATCACGAAAGCGTTTGTGAGTTGTTGCATAGAATCCTTGAGTTGATCCTTGTTGACGTAATCACCCAGAAGTCAAGAACCGCTTTCGGGAGTTCAACTTTGAACTTGAAGAGGAGGATTCAAGAATGCGGTTTTAAGGGCTTCAACATCGAAGGTGATCTCTCCCCTTAATGGCATCAAGCAATTGGGATTTAAGGTTAGCCATTTCAGCGGTTTGAGCATCAACCTTGGCATGCAGGAGCGGTTGGAGGCTTCAAGGTTGGCATTGGATGCGGTTAAGGCCATGTTGGATTCGCCGCTTTAGCATGTGGCCTTGGTTTACAATCAACTGTGATTGAATCAGATGAAGGGTGGAAAGAATTTGAAGGTAGTCAGAGGGAGCGATTGGGATGGATGGAATTTGGGTAATTGAGGGAGGCGGTTGAGATTGGGTTGGAGGTGCGGTTTGGGATAAGGGGTTTAGGAGTGTTTGGAAAAGACTACTGGCCGGGACAAGAAGGGTGAAGTGGTTGGAGGAGGAATAGGTTGAGTTTGGGTTAAAGGAATGGAAGCGGTTGGAATTGGAATGGAAGGAATAGGTGCGGTTGAGAGTGGAATGTTGGTGGTTGGAATTCCGTAAGTTATAGGGTTAGAGTCGAGGAGGAACTTGTATGGGCCGTATGGACGAAACAGGAGGGGTTCTTTGTATAGAAGGTGAGGTTTGAGGAGGTGGTGTAGGACGGCGGTCGGGGAGTAGGGGATTTTTGAGGTGGGGAATTTTCAGGAGGAGGAGGAATAATGACGCGGTTTGGGGATGGTGTTTTCTCGCTGTTAAGGTTTGAAATGGAGATGGCTGGGGTATGGTGAGAATGTGGATTTGAGTGAACGCGGTTTGAAGGATGGGGGGAATTGGAGTGGTTGGAATGTTGAGGTGAGGGAGTTGGTGATTCAGATTGGTATGAAGAAGAATGAGATTTAGAAGGGGATTTGGATGGTGTATGGGAAGAGGAATGGGAAGAAGATTTAGAAGAAGATGGAGAAGGGGAAGGTTGATTTCTAACTCGTTGAAGAAACCGCTTGGGGCCTTTGGTTGGAGTATTCTTTTTGGCAACTGCTTAACCCTCTTAGGTTTCTCCCCGAGCGGTTGCGGCTCTTGCGGTTGAGGAGTAGAGAGCGGTTTAGGGGTAGAGTTTTGGCCGTGAGGAATGATGGGAGCGGTTAGGAGATTGAGGTGGTGTTGGAATAAGAGTTTGGGTTTGGGGGCGGTTGAGAAGGTGGCGGTTGGGGAATTGGTTCCTTTGTTTTACCCGAGGCAAGACCCTTCTCGCCTTGCTTCCTCTTTATTCTATCAATCTTAGCCGCATAGTAAGCGGCTAGCTCCTCATCCGTCATCTTGGCTAGCTCACCCGAGTTTCCTTTGCCTTTTTGGCCTTGGCAATCAATGGAGGAATAGATGCATCTTCCTCTTCTTCTTCTTCTTCTTCAATCACTTCATCCGTAAGTGTCATCTTTTCTTTCTCTTTCCTTGGCTTTTTCTTGCTAGGGCCTCGCACTATGCACCACGCGGTTGGGTAGGTGTGGTTTTGGTTTTCTTTACAAGCGGTTACTCAGAGCTTTTCTTTTCCTTGAAACCGCCTTTGCAGCCTTTAGTCGCCCTCGACCGCGGTTGCAGGGGTCATCTCAACAAATGGTTCTTTGGGTTGGAAGGTATCAGATCATAAAGGGTTCTCAGAATCATCATTGCCAAAGGAAAATCAAGGAGTGCAAAGTCTTGAGCCCTAAAGATTCTTCAACTCCCCAGGTAGCAAATGTCGTGGTAGTAGCCTTCATTTCTTCCAAGTGTTGATAATTGGCAAATAAGGCGGTCAGCAATCTTCTTAAGGGTCTCCACCTAGCATTGACATCCTTGGATTTCAACTGATAAGCATCTATACTACTGGCCAGTTCCCTCATCAAGATCTTGGGCCAATGTAGCTTCATGCCATGAAAGATGGCACAGCAATACTGCCACTGATGAGAAGTGAAGTTGTTGTGGTTCCCTGTCTTTCCACAAACAGATTTTCCAACTATGTAACACAAATGGCTCATCATCTCTCCAAATTCTCTCCTAGCTATCTTCTTGTAGCTACCTGACAAGGAATCCAGTCTTCCAGTGAGGGTTGAGCAAGTAGCATCCCGAACCTCCCGGGATACTTCAACCGGAGCATTGGATACATGGAAGTCAAAAGTTCCTCTAATATCCAGGTAGTCAATAGAGACTTTGAACCCTTCAACAATTCCCACTAAGCCGGGTATCTTGGTTCCATCTCGAAAGTTCCGCCTCCCTTCGTGCGGTTTGGTAGAATTGATCAATAAAGAGAGGGATGGTAAAGGTTTGCTTGTTTGTTGAAGAGGGGAAGGATTCCAGAGGCTCTCATCTTCCTTATCATCTCTCTTCCAAGAGCATCAACTCGTAATTCAGTTCATTGATTTCCCAACCTGATAGGAAATACTTGGTATTCTACAAAGAAAACACACAAGTTAGAATATCTTAGGAAAATCACGCTTACAAGCGGTTGGTGCACACATGCGGTTGGCATTAGTGCGGTTTTGGGAAATGAAAATTTCCAACCTCAAGGAAACTGTGAACACAGGTAGGAAAACAAATAGAAAAATACAAAAGTATATTTACTTAGTACGTGGCATTGTAATCCAAGATTATCCCACACTGCAAGCGGTGCTTAGAGAGGAAGGTTATGGTGTCCAGCCTATATACTTAGTAACACTTAAGTAATTTTAGCATGCGGTTTCAAAAGAATATGCGGTTTTGAAAACATGTCATGCGGTTCTGAGATTGCGGTTGAAGAACCAAAAACACATGCGGTTTTAACAATGCGGTTTTGAAACAAACATAAGTAATTATATGTGCGGTTTCATAACATGCGGTTCCATGAATGATGCGGTTCAAACAAGCAACATAGGCAAATTTTTCAGAAATTTTCTAAGTATGGAAAAACAAGATTAAAAGTTAGGGCAAACCAAAACATAAAAACTTTCTGAAAAAGATGATGAACAGTAACTTGAGTGCATGAAGAACACGAAGAACATCAAGAACAAAGATTTTGAAAAAGTTAACCAAAATGAACAAATAACATGTCAAAATGATCACATTGAGCAGTAGATTACTAATATAACAATAAAATTATCTACTTTACTCAGAATCACCCAGAAAGTGAGCAAATCATAAAGTGCGTTTTCGAAACAAAAATCTTCAAAAGTTCAAAATCAGTGTCCTAGATGATCATTGATCATAAAATAAAGTATATAATCCTAATCTAGTCAAGATTCCGAACATAACCCAACAAATTTCATGCAAAATGGTTAAGAAATGAAGAACATATGAACAAAAGTTAGGTTATGGTATTCGAAGCTTAAAAGGTTCATCAATGGCGGATATGAGCAAGTTAAACAAGTATGTTTGCAGAAAAGTAAGAGGATTAGAGTTTAAGAAATCATACCATGTCAAAGATTGATTGTTTGGGTGCCATTGACTTGAAACACTTAGAAACTTATGAGGTTTTGAAGAAAAAGTTTGGTAGAAGCTGACAGATAGTACGGCAGAGAGAGAGAGAAGACAGTAAAAGTTTTAAAAGGTGACTTATGTCTTCTATATATAGGAAAGGATTAGGGTTTGGCAGATGAAAGGACACATTAGCTTCACCAACTCAGTGAATCATTGCAAATTAGCACCCTTTCAGCTTCATCCCATCAACCAATGACGGCTGACATGAAGGCCATTTAATGCTAATGTTCCCTTTGCATTGAATGCTCTTAAAATTTAAATTTTCATGGGAAAACATTTGCAAATAAACCCTTAAAGAAAAAAATAAGGACTGAAAAATAAATAAAAAGAATTTGAACAGCTTTTTTTTTTTTTTTTTTTTTTTTTTTAACATAAGCAAAAGTTAGAAATTACTCCAAGTTGAAACGCGGTTGAGGTCCAAGCGGTTGAACTGCAGCATGCGGTTTTGAGTGATGCAGTTGACTGCAGGGCGGTTGGACATACTTGCGGTTTGATGCACGCGGTTTCAACAATGGAATTGCAACTATACTTAACACACAAGTTAGTTAATAAAAAGAATGGAATTTATTTAAGTTCAAGCATACCCATTTCTCCTCTGAGGAAAGAAAACCTCTTGGAGTCAAGAGCCTTTGTGAGGATATCAGCAATCTGGTTGTCTGTCCCCACGTACTCTAAATGGATATTCCTCTTCTCCACATGGTCTTTGAGGAAATGATACTTGATATCTATATGCTTGGTCTTGGAGTGCATGACAGGGTTGTTAGAGACTGAAATAGTTGAAGTGTTGTCACACATGATGGGGCAATTCCCTTCATGGATTCCATAGTCTACCAACTGCTGCTTCATCCAAAGGATTTGACAAAGAACAACTACCAAGCAGAATATACTCACCTTCCGTGGTTGACACTGAAACTGAAGCTTGCTTCTTGCTGGCCCAAGCAACTAGTCTATTCCCGAGGAAATGACAAGTACCACTAGTGCTTTTCCTGTCAATAGTGCAAGCTGCATAATCTGCATCTGAATAACCTACGAGATCGAAGTTCGAATCTTTGGAATACCAAAGTCCAAGGTTAGTGGTTCCAGATAAATAGCGGATTATACGCTTGACTGCAATAAGATGTGCTTCTCTAGGATCTGCTTGGTAGCGTGCACATACACAGACACTAAACATAATATCTGGCCTACTAGCAGTTAAGTAAAGTAATGAGCCGATCATACCTCGATATAAAGTCTGATCAACTTTCTTACCTTTGAGATCCTTATCTAGCTTATTGCCGGTGGCCATAGGAGTATCATATGCTTTAGCATTTTCTAATCCAAACTTCTTTATCAATTCCTTGGTGTACTTGGCTTGGCTGATGAAGATACCTTCTTCGCATTGCTTGATTTGAAGCCCGAGGAAGAAAGTTAATTCTCCCATCATGCTCATTTCAAACTTGCTTTTCATTAGCTTTTCGAAACGCTTACAAAGCAACTCATTAGTAGAACCAAAAATAATATCATCGACATAAATTTGAACAAGTAAAGTATGCTCATTATATTTGGCAATAAAGAGAGTTGTATCGATTTTACCACGTTTAAATCCTTTTTCTAGTAAAAATTTAGAAAGAGTCTCATACCATGCCCTTGGAGCTTGCTTAAGTCCATACAAAGCTTTTTGGAGTTTGTAGACATGATTGGGAAATTTGGAGTCTTCAAATCCAGGTGGTTGGGCAACATACACGGTCTCTTGCAGTTCGCCGTTGAGGAATGCACTCTTTACGTCCATTTGATATAACTTGAAATGCTTGAAAGAGGCGTAGGCTAAGAAGATTCTGATAGCTTCCAATCTTGCAACTGGAGCAAAGGTTTCATCATAATCAATTCCTTCTTCTTGCCTATATCCTTGTGCAACCAACCTTGCTTTATTCCTAGTGATGCTTCCATTCTCATCCATCTTATTCCTAAATACCCACTTAGTTCCTATCACTCCTTGATCCTGAGGTCTAGGCACCAAAGTCCAGACCTTGCATCTTTCAAACTGGTTGAGTTCTTCTTGCATAGCAACGACCCAACTGGAATCTTGGAGTGCTTCATCAATCTTCTTGGGTTCAACTTGAGATAAAAGTGAAGTATGCTCGTCATAGTTCGATCTCCTTGTTTGAACGCCGGAAAACAGATCACCAATCACATTTGTGAGGGGGTGACTGCTGACTTCACGAATCTCTGGGGGTAAGTCTGGTTGGACTGAGGTTTGCTGAAGATCTTCAATTGGAACGTCGTTAGATCCTTCAGCGAAGTCATGGAATGTAAGTTGACGAAGAGGTTCTATAAGCTGGATAGGGGAATTTTCAACTTCTTCTTCCCTTGCGGCCGCATCTGGAGTAGGAACTTCAGGTGCGGTTTGAAAATTGCGGTTTGAGGGAATTTCAGTTGAGGGTGCTGGATTTTGCGGTTGAGGTTCAGGTGTGGTTTGAGATGGTTCACCTGGTTCATTATGCTCAACAAAATCATCAGCAACATTTGGAGCCAAATGTGGCTCAAGGAGAGAATGCTCATCAAAAGTAACATGGACAGACTCAACTATTTTTAAACTAGTTTTATTGAAAACACGAAAAGCTTTAGAGTGTTTAGCATACCCAACAAAAATACCTTCGTCGGCCTTGGCTCCGAATTTACCTCTATTTTCTCTTCCATTGTAGAGGACAAAACATTTGCAGCCAAAGATCTTGAAGAATGCAATGTTGGGGGTTCTTCCTCGCCAAAGCTCATAGGGAGTCTTATTATAGGTTTTGTTGATGAGGGAGCGGTTCTGAGTGAAGCATGCGGTATTGATTGCTTCAGCCAAAAAATACTGAGGTAGCTTCGCTTCATATTTCATTGTCTTTCCAGCCTCAATCAACGTCCTATTCTTTCTTTCCACAACCCCATTTTGTTGTGGAACACCAGCGGTTGAGAAATTGTGATCAATCCCATGGTCATCACAATACTGAGCAACACCGTTGTTCTTAAATTCCGTTCCATTATCTGATCGAACACTAACGATGTCGTCTTCTTTTTGAGTTTGGAGCCGTCTAAAAAGTGCGGTGAGAATCTCATAGCAGTCATCTTTGGAAATCATCATCTCAACCCACGTATATCTTGAGTAATCATCCACCACCACTAAAGTATATCTATTTCCTCCAATGTCGGGCAGTGGTTACGAGTCCAAACAAATCTATGTGAAGCGCTTGTAAGCATCTTGAAGTTGATGGAGCGGTCTTGCCAGTGAAAGACGACGCGGATCGCTTACTGCCGGCATGCACCGCATTTCTCCGGATGGTGGTCAGCCACTTTGGGTAAACCACGAACGAGGTTTTCCCTACCAATCTTTGCAAGATACTTGAAGTTCAAGTGGCTCAACCTCTTGTGCCATAGCCAACTATTTTCGCTCACATTCTTAGCTACAAAACAGAGATTAGTAATACTACATGCAGAATTTAGATCAATAATGTAAATATTACTCTTACGAATCCCTGTGAGTAGTGTGACGCAGGAAATGCTGTCTTTGATAAAGCAATTTGATGACGTGAAGTTGCAAAGCATTCCTTTGTCGCAAAATTGAGAAATTGAAAGGAGGTTGTGCTTGAGTCCATCGACAAGAGAAACCTTCTCAATGGTTAGGTTTCCTCTCCTTATCACACCATATCCAATGGTCTTGCCTTTGTTGTTGTCACCAAAGGTTACAGATGGACCACTTGCTTCAATGACATCTTCAAGTAATGATCTATCTCCAAATATATGTCTTGAGCACCACTGTCAAGATACCATTCATTATCCTTGGAGTGACCAGCCATGAAGCAGAGGACCTGAAATGTAAACATTAAGAACGAGGTCCCCCTTTATTTCTTGGGTCCTGAAGTTAGCAACCCTTTACAACCCACACTTGTTTGAGAGAAGGAGGTTTGCTCTTCCTGGCATTGGGTGTGAACCGCAAAAGGCATTCTGCAACCTTGTGACCTAAACCATCACACACAGAACATTTATAAAAGCTACAAGCATCATGAGGTTTTACTAACTCCTTACTCTTCTTAGGAGTTCCATGCGGTTTGGGACAAGGAAGCGGTTTGGGAGGTGCGGTTCCAGCTAACATTCCAGCTGATATAAAGGGAACAAGCTTTGGTTTGACCATGTATTTCCTGGGAACGCTATTCTTGCTTTTGAAGGCAGGAGGAGCGGTCGAAGAAGAGACGCGGTCAGACCTAGAGTTAGCAGAACCGCCTTTTCCACCAGAAGCGGTTGGAGCAGGGATTCTACCAATTCCATAAGCCATTTCCTCTTCAGGTGCTTCCACAGAATTCTTAGGTTTTAACACAAAATTCTTCCCATATTGCTTTCCTTTAGGGTAGACATAATTTACTTGTCTTGCTTTACCCTTACCCTTAGCATGCTTCTCCTTGAGAATTTTTTAGTTAGTTCTGAAAATTCCTCATCCTATTCACTCGAGGATGCACACTTCTCCTCTTCCTCGTATCCAAACCCTAGACCATCCTTAGTTCCAGGAGGAACTTGGAAGTCCATGATTTTATCCTTGGTGGATTGAGACTTGAGCCACGAATCAATAATCTTTTGGCGATCGTTGATTTGGGTTACCAAGTCATCATTCCCGAAGTTGAAGTGCAGCAACCTTAGTTTCAAGGATGCGGTTTTGATCGCAAGAGGAGTCATCTGTTTGATTTGGTCCTTAAGATTAGAAATTTCAGACCTCATCACGCTTTTCTCCGTCTTGCATGCATTAAGTTCATCATGAGCTAAGCTTAAGGCTTTCTTAAGATTTGAGAATTGATGGATCACCATTTCATCTTCCTTGAACATCTTTTCATGTTCCATGGAGAAACCTCTTCCACCACCTTTTTCCAAATTTTCTTTGGAATAGCTTTTGAAGGTGGAGCAGTTTTAGATGAGAAAATGGGACGTGAATACGAACAATTTCCTATCTTAACGCTAGGAGTAAGTTTAATATCATCATCCAATTTATAATTTGGAAGTTTTCCAAAAACCTCCTTTTCTTCCATATCATGCAACTCAAATGATTCGTAATCCGAGTCATCGAAGCTTCGCAATTAAGCAGAGGTTAACCTCTTCGGTTTCACCGTCACTTCCATCCTCGTAACTGCTTCAATCCAAGTTGCTAATTCCTTGGAATTCTCTTCCTCCTCAAAGAACCATTCCCTTACGATGAGAAAATTTCAAAGGAAAAGTTTTCTTTTCATGTATTCATATTTAGGCCGTGGACACTCGTATGCAAAGTGGCCAGGTTTTCTACAGCTTGTAGCAAACCAAGTCACTCTTCTTCTTTGTATCTCAGCCCTAGAAAATATTGCAGGAGGTTTGCCTTTTGCAAATGATTTTGTGAGAGGTCTTGAAGATTTCCTAAATTTTTGGAATCTTTTCACAAACATGGCAAAATCATCATCATCCATCTCGATGAGTTATGAGGTTGATATGGAAGGATCAATGGTTTGATTGGATGTGGATGGTTTCTCTTCATGTTCCACTACGTACATAGAAAGCGATTTGGTTTTCCCTTCTATCTCTTCAATATGATTTAATTTAAGTTCATAAACTCTAAGATTGGCATACAAGTTACTTAACGACCAAGTACCCAATACTTTGGAGTCTTCTAGAGAGGTAGCCTTATTTACCCATCTAGAACCTAAAGCGTATAGGAAAGTCATATTGATTTCCTTATCGGTTAAAGTTTTACCAAGAGATCTACAAGCATTAACTACCTCAACATAGCGATCGTAGGTTTGACGCAAGGTTTCGTTGGGTTTTCTCGTTGAAGTTGTTGTATGATCTTTCAACAAAGTGTATAATTTGTTTTCCTTGCACTCTTCGTCACCTTCAAGGTAGCTCTCTATGGCATCCCACATCTCGCTTTGCGGTTTTGAGGTACATCACTTTCGTAGAGTTGATATGGGAGGGTCCCAAAAATGATTGAACCTCGCCTTGCCGTCCAAGGCAACTAATCTCTTCTCTTCATCCGACCACTCATCTTTTGGCTTTTTGACCTCTCGGAGTTTCAAAGCATTGGTGGTTGCATCGTTGTTAGCCTTCATTGGAATTAGAGGGCCATTGATCACGCATTCCACCAAAGATTTCATCTATAGTTTCCAAATGAATAAGCATTCGGCACTTCCAGATGTCAAAGTGGTCTTCGTCCAACATTGGAATGTGTGAATAGTTAACCGTAGTCATTGTCTTTGAGGTTGCCATATCGAATCGGCACACAAGTTGTTAAGCTTGAAAAACAAGGGTTTTAAAATGTGTTTGCTCGATACCACTTGTTGGTCCCAAAGGTGGCAACAAGGGTGAAAATACGCTAGAGGGGGTGAATAGTCATTACAAATTTTTCGCCCTCTTTCAAAAACTAAACCTCTTGCTTACAAAATCCTCTTGCGATGTTAATAATAGACTGCAAGTGATGATGTAAAATGCACAAATGAATAATAGAGTGTAAAGCGGTTTTGAGAGGCGGTTTGTAAAATGCGGTTTTGGTGGTGCGGTTTTGTTGAGAGCAGCTTTACAAACACGTGTATTTTGACTATGTTAACTCCAAACACTATTTCACAATAATGGATAGCTAAATAAAGATCAAACAGAGACAAAGATAAATAATTAGCAAGCACAAGAAATATAAATGCGTAAAGTAAGAACACGCTATTTGGAGTGGTTCAATCGATAAACGATCTACGTCCACTACCAAGATGGTTAGTCTTGGATTTCTAAGAGAGATTTTATATTAAGTATTGCGAGATTACAAAGTACAATAAAATCTTTGCTATGAAGAACAAATCCAAAACTATAACCGGTGTATCTCAAGTGTTTAATCTATGTGATTAAAACAAGTGAGGTGAGTGTGTGAGAACAAGATCAAGGCTCTTTAAATCATGAGATATAAAGCTCAATGATTCTTGAAAGTGTTAAGGCTTGATTTCGGGCCGGGGAATATTTCTTGAAGTTTGAAGATGAAGATTCAAAGGGTTGAATAATTTCTCGCGTAGCTTCAGCCTTCTATGAACACAAAGACTTTCAAATTCTCAAGCAATCTTCAAATGGTGAAGATTGGGGGTATTTATACCCAAGCATCAAGAAACTAGCCATTGGATACACGTTGTAAGGACAAGACTTGATGCAATCCTATTGGTCCACAAAGAACCACTTTTGTCCTTTGGTACACTGCCGCAGATAAAGCCGATCGTGCTCCACCGCAAGCAATGAGGTTAGGACACCTGTCACCTTTTCAAGATCCTTGCAGATCTTTTCTGACATTGACTCACGTGACAAGATATGGTGGTTGACTTTTGATATTGCTGACGTGGATTCCAACGGATAAAAAGTTTTTCACTTCAAGTAGCCAATCATTGGATGCGGTTGGTGAGACGCGATTAGGAATGTGCGGTTTGCTACACCATGAGGTTGCTTAGATGCGGTTGCTCATGAACTACAAGGATGAGGTTCAGGGGCGGTTGCATGCGGTTGGTTCAAATAGGCAGATTCAAGGTGGAACTACACTTGCGGTTACAGGTGCGGTTCATAGGGCGGTTTTGAATACTGCTGGAACTGCAACCTTGCTTCCAATGAATCTTGTGCCAGTCTTCAAGCCTAAGATTAACCTATTCTATAAAATGGACTTAACTAAAAAATTGAAGTCTAAGCTTCATTACATAGGGTCCTAAAGTCCTTAAAATAGATAGGAGGTTATGGTATCAATCAAATCTAATACAAAATAGGAGGGTTAAAACATGCATACCCAACACCTCGCGAGTGGTCAGAGGGGCCACCGGGTAGGAAACTGAACAGATTGTGCCCCCCAAGAGGGGAGCAGCAGATGAGACCGCGGTGGAAGCACGAGTTGCTCTGTCCACAACTTTTTGGGACTTGGAGGACCTCTCTTTGTTCCCCAAATCCCCCTCCCTTTCTGTCCTCTTCCGGGACTCTTGCTGGTGGCCGGAGGAGATTGTGCGCCCAGGAGAGGTTGAGGCGCGAACAGCGTTGGCAAGGGGAGGACCCCTGGGGGGTGGTGGCAGCTCCCCGGTTGTGGGGATAACTTTTGAACCGGTCATAGGTTCCCCGATTTTCCTATTCGCAATGGGCATATTGGCACCCTTGCCCGCTGCCCCAGCCAGCTCAGCTTGCCTCCTCGCGGCAACTTCCTTCTGGGCCTTCATATTCTTGGCCTTCATCTGAGCGGCACTTAGAGGGGACATCAGAAATTGTACTCTTCTGGATCTACTCCGAAGGAAAAGAAAAATGGTTAGAAGACAGTTCGAAAAATCAAGAAGCAATAAAAATAAGCAGCAAGTCAAAAAGGAGTCTGAGACCAGTTAATTCTGGAGGCACGCATTCAGCGCCCAGCATGTAGGTCTTACAATCGGCCTCAAACTGATAAAACTCGTGCACCCTCCAATCAGGGTCACGAGGCTGGGCCTCTATCTCTACTCTAGGGGCATATAGGGCGCCCTCCCTTCGAGGAGCCACCCCTGAGTAGACGAGCAGGGCCTCAGACTCAACAATTGCGCCCACATCGTATACGGGCTCCACATCATCGGCTATGTACGGGGCCAGATGGGACTCCAGGGCAACTCGCAGAGCCTCGGATGGAGCGGGGTCAGGATAGTTCTTGACAGTCACCCTCATCGGAACAGGATTTGAAGGTTTGGGGAAAGGCCAGCCGAACCTAGACTCTATGACCAATATATCTTTTTGATTCCATTGGTCAAATTTGTTGGAGGGTGGAGAGAAGGTCCGGGCAGAGTAATTCCTAGCCTTCAGACTCAGGTTTCCATTGGAGATTTGGTTCTGGTAGTAGGCATAAAGCCCAGAAAGAGTTGGTTCATAGCCCAGGACTCTGCAAGTGGTTATGAAGGAAACAAGAGCCCTGATGGCATTAGGAGTCAGGTGCATTGGCAGAAAGCTATTAAACTCGAGGAAAAAATAGAAAAAAGGGTCCAGGGGCAGCCTCAGGCCATTCTCAAATTGGGCACCATAAAAAACGCACGCCCTATTGTCCTCGCGGACATCTGCTACTGTTTCTGGCCGCAACTTGTTCTTCCTCTTTATCTGTACATGCCCCAGGGTGCGGACACGAAAAGCATTGAGATCAACATTGTAAAGGGAATAAATCTCCTCTTCCCAGTTTATGGCAGCCACTTCCTTGGCTTTTCTCTTTCGGCCGCGGCCAGGATTTCCCTCAGCAGCTGGTCGCTTGCCCCTATTGCGGGCAGGGGCCACCTCCCCGGAGTCCTCCTCGAAGGCATCAACAATCTCTGTTGCCTTCTGGGCAGTGCCCGCAGCCATTCTAACCGCCTGCTCGCGGTCATCCTCCTCGGTCTCCGAGCTCACGGAGCCAAAGAGACCAGTGGAGGAACCCCTAGAGTGGGCCACCTCAGGTTCATTCCCCTCGCCTCCGATCATTTCAAAATTCAGAGGTTCTAGCTCCTCGCTACTGCTCAGGTCACTGCTACTCACATCAACCACGGGCACACTAGGGGCCGCGGGCACAATATCAGGAAAAACGGTCCTCAGAGGGAGAATATCTAAAGGGTCACTCAGGTCCTCGGGGTCTTGTGCCCGCTTCTCGTTAGTGTGATTAGAGTCCATTAGTTTACTCTTTTCCCAATCAATTATCTCGTCGGGGACATGGATCGCTCTCCTCACAAGTTCAACGGCGTTCAGAGCCGAATCCCTCTCACGGGGAAACCTGCACAAAACCCCCATTACAAAATTTCTTAGTCTACTCGTATCCCCCAACACCAGTACATCACGGTTTAACAAATATTTTCTCTTGGCCTCCCACAATCGGGGTGGGACAAACGGCCCCCATTGAGATTTCTCACAAAAATACAAAAAGCAAGACATGGACAGCCTTAACCACCCCAAGCCTACCTTCCTAAAAATTCCCCCAGTCCGTTTACAAACGGCAAAGGTATCCGGGGTGGTTCCATCCCCTAGTTCTTTGGGACGACGGGGGCCAAACTCATGGGTTGTCATTGATCCTAGAGAAAGAAATAGAAAGAGATGAAGGAGAAGAAGAATCAAACAAAATTACTTACGAAAGGTAAAGCTTGAGGGTGGGATTCGAAAGACGTAAACACAAAATTCGCAGCAAAATTCTCTCTCAAGCTCTTTGAAGGTTTGAAGACGGTAAAAAGGGTTTGAGGTTTAAGGATTTGGTATTTATAAGGCCTACCTATACGGGTTAACCCGTTTGACCCGTATTAATTAGCCCACAAATCGCTCCTCGAATCACGAACCATCTCTAAACGTTTGAAAATTCAAAAAATTCCCCATTTTGCATTAATGGTACCCCTTGGATGACTGACACGTGCCCTTCGTACCTGACACGCGCTGTCTTTTCATATACCAAGGGGCCCACTTGCAAACCGGGAGGCAGAGCATTCAAGGCACACGTGTCTCACATCTGTGCTTCCCGAACGTGCCTATAAGCCCATGAGGCAAAGCAACAACCAACGAAAAATGCCAACACTGGTGCTCGCCAAAGCAGCGGTCTGATCCAACCGAGCTTCTAGTAGCTCCTCGCTCAGACCATAAATAATCACACTTGGAGCTAGGGGCCATTGATGAGCCCGAACCTGCTGGACCGGGCCCACGCTCGGTCTGGTCCAAGGAACCTGTGACGTGGCATTCCCTAGACCGCTGGAGTCAAGAACGCGGACAAATAGACCCTTGAGGTCAAGACCGCGCTCTTCTCCACATTCTCATAATCCAAGACCGGAGGAATCCTGACCGCTGGATTGGTGCCCGCAGGAGGTATGACCGCTCCATCCGTGCCCGCGTCAGATACCTTTGACGGCGCCCAAGATGTTGACCGCGGACTCATACCTGCCTCCCGGTTAATGTCAAGCCTTACTGAGCACGTTATCTTACTGGCTCTGACATGCAAGTGGCTGGCTCACTCCCATCGCATTCAATGCGGCTCAGACAGGCGCCTACTATTTCATTTAATGCGCCAAGCCATATACACGGCTCATGTCCCTTTCAGCCATGTCCCCTTTACAGTCAATGTTCCCTCCCTGACAGGGCCAATTAGCTGCGGACACGTGTAGGTGGTCAAATACCAAAGTGCACTCTAGGGCTGATCTCATTGCTTACATCAACAAGCACCTCTCCATTGCCTATAAATAGAAGACCTTTGTCCCCTTGGGCAAGGTAAGTTCCAAATATATTGAGTAAGCCATATTACTCTAAACCCTAAACACACACACACTCCAAGACATTCAAACGTCTTATATATCTCAGTATTCTTACTCTCACACCCGAGGGCCTGAGTTGGAGTAACGTCCAACTTTGACCTTAACGGTGCTTGTTTGTGTTGTTTTCTAGGTACCAAAAACCACCAAATATATCAAGCCAGATATCCTTGAACCGCTCTTGACCCTGAAAAGCTTGGCGTCATTAATATATAATATAAATTATATAATCAATTATAATATTCGATTAATGGAAAACATTTTAGTTAAGTGAAATAATAAGGAATAATATGAGAATATTTTTATTTGGTCCAAGATTTGAATCAAGCTGTTGAGATGGTGGAATATATTATTCGTTGCTGAAATTGCACCATTTTAGTATTTTGGTGCAATTTCTGCACCAAACTGTTGGATATGCTCTTAGATGTCGCTGATGAAGAGGAAATGGTCAGAATCGATGATGAGGTCAATGGCTGCGGCGTGCCGGTGGGCGTCGGCATCGGCGTTGTGGGTTAGCGTAGGCAATCAGGAGACTATGCAGATGGTGAGGCTGTGGAATGGGAGATGAGGAGTGAGGTGCAGGGCAACGACGCTGGAATGGGGTACAACAACAACTTCAGATCTATTTTTTTCCATTTGTCGTTAGCTTGGATAAAGAAAGGGAGATGGATGAAGAATGGGGGATGGGTGGGTTTGTTAAATACTCCCTCCGTCCTAATAATAAGTTCACCATTTTGGTCTTGGTATGTAAATTAAGAAAATTGGTGAGTGAAGAAAATGTTGTGAGTGTAATTGTAAAATAGGAGAGAGAATGAGTGAAGGAGATAGTAAATTTAAAAAATATTGTGAATGTAGTAGTAAAATAGGAGAGAGAATGAGTGGGTGGAATAGTGTAGAATTTTGATTTGGGTAAAAATCTGTTCTTGTTATTCTTCTCACCAAAGGAGGATATATATAAATAAGATTACAAAAGAGGTTCAAGCCAAAGGAAACACCAAAGAGATTAGGAAACAAAGGGATTTAGGAAACCTAGGAAAAATAGGAAAACAGAATCCTACTTAAATTAAAGCAAACGGAAAACTGGACATAGGGAGCGGACGCTCCCCCTCCCTGGGAGCGGACGCTCCCTCAAGACAGAAGCACGACTACGGAAATAGGCTTAATGGGAGCAGGCGCTCCCCCTTTATGGGAGCGGGCGCTCCCAATCTCAGCAGCCAGCAACTGCGTCACACCCTCTTTCAAGTTGGAGCGTGAGGGTTTTGAAGGCCCAACTTGTCAAGTAGAATATCAAACTGTTGCTTCCCGAGAGCTTTAGTAAATATGTCAGCCAATTGAGTTTTCGTGGGAACATAAGAAGGAGCAATAAGGCCGTCGGAGATGGCGTCACGAACGAAATGGCAATCAACCTCAATGTGCTTCGTCCGTTCATGGTAAACAGGATTCTTGGCAATGTGGAGAGCAGATTGACTGTCACAAAAGATAGGGATGGCCTTGGGGTGATGAACACCCAAGCTCAACAACAAACCCTTTAGCCACTTTAATTCACATGTAAGAGCTGCCATGGCGCGGTATTCAGCTTCAGCAGAGGATCGAGACACAATAGGTTGTTTCTTAGTCTTCCAAGAGATGGGGGAATGGCCAAGAAAGACAAGCCATCCAGTTAGGGAACGACGGGTGATAGGACAAGCAGCCCAATCCGAATCACACCATCCTTGAAGAGTGAGATCGCTGTCAGCGCGAAGAAGAATGCCTTGACCGGGAGTACCTTTGAGATAACGAACAACCCGTAGAGCAGCCTCCCAATGTTCGGAACGGGGTTCTTGCATGAACTGAGACAGAATGTGAACAGAATAAGCAAGGTCCGGACGAGTGACAGCCAAGTAGATGAGGCGTCCCACAAGGCGTCGATAACGTTCTGGATCATCCAAGAGAGCACCGGTAGCTACACAAAGCTTATGATTTGGCTCAATGGGAAAGCCAGAGGGCTTTGCGCCTAGTAAGCCTGTCTCAGAAATAATATCCAACGTGTACTTACGTTGGCACAGGAACAGGCCAGAAGGATTACGGGCGACTTCAATGCCAAGAAAGTATTTTAGGGAACCGAGATCTTTCATCTTGAAGCACTCACACAAGTACTTTTTGAAGGCTTGTAAGGCAGCGGAATCGTTCCCGGCAATGATGAGATCGTCAACATACACAAGCACGTTCATCTGAATCGTTCCTTTCGTGAAGGTAAACAGAGAATAGTCGGAGTAGGATTGGAGGAAACCATAAGTCTTCAAAGAAGCCAGTAATTTGGCGAACCAACACCGAGGAGCCTGCTTCAGGCCATAAAGGGATTTATGAAGACGACACACAGTGTTGGGAGTCGGTGCTTCAAAACCCGGAGGGAGTTTCATATAAACTTCCTCTGCTAGATCTCCATGCAGGAAGGCATTGTGAACATCCATCTGATGTAGTTCCCAATTCTTGGAAGCAGCAATAGCAAGAAAAGCCCGAACGGTGACCATTTTAGCCACAGGAGCAAAGGTTTCTTATAGTCAACACCTTCATTCTGATGATTGCCACGAACGACTAATCGTGACTTGAGTCGTTCAACAACTCCATCAGAGTTATATTTGATCTTATAGACCCATTGACATCCCAATGCGCGTTTGCCGGGAGGCAGGGAGACCATAGACCATGTGCCATTATCTTCTAAGGCACGAATTTCCTCTTGCATTGACTGTTTCCAACCTTCATGAGACATGGCCTCGCGAAAGGATGTCGACTCTTTAGCCACTGTAATAGCTGCAAGAAAGGTGCGATATTTTGCAGAAAAACGATCACAGTTTATATAGTGAATTATAGGATAAGGAGTACCTGAGGAACCGACTGGAAGTGGAGAGGCGGGGGATGGACTCGAGGAAGAAGCAGTGAGAGCCACATAATCGCGGAGACGGACTGAAGGAGTTTTCTGTCTCATACCCCTCCCTAGAGTGTCGGGTCCAGATTCATCAGAATGGACCGAAGTTGATGTAGAAGGAGCAGTAGCTTCAGTAGATGCCGAAGGAATAATAGGGGCAACCTATTCCTGTGCATCAGGCAAAGTAATGGGCTCGGCTGCAGTAGGTTCAACAGAAGGTGTAACAGAGTCTTCTTCAACAGGAAAAACTATGCTGCCAAACGAATCTTCCTCAGCCAGAATATCAACAGAATCCGGGACATGGGGAACTGTGGCAGAATCGCTGTATGGGAACATGGTTTCAAAGAACTTCATATCACGGGAGACAAAGAATTTCTTGGTCTCGAGATCAAACAGTTTCCACCCCTTTTTACCAAGAGGATAACCCACAAAAATGCATTTACGGCTACGACTAGCAAACTTGTCACCTCTAGCATGCTGATTATGAGCATAACACAAAGAACCAAAGACTCGAAGTGAATCATAAAAGGACGCTTTGTCGAACAAGATATCGTAGGGAGTTTTATTATTTAACAAGGGGGAAGGGGTTCGATTGATCAAGTGAGCAGCGGTAAGGACCGCTTCGCCCCAAAAAGAAATGGGGAGATGGGCTTGAAACCGTAAAGCTCTAGCTATGTTTAAAATATGACGGTGTTTTCGTTCGACACGCCCATTTTGTTGGGGAGTGCCGACGCAAGATGTTTGAAAAAGAATGCCAGAGGAAAGAAAATAATCAAACAAGCAGTTAAACTCGGTGCCATTGTCGGATTGAACAATTTTGATTTGTTGAGAAAACTGTCGTTCCACCGTTACAACAAACGCCATAAACATACGAAAAACCTCCTTTTTATCAACTAATAAATAAATCCAAACAGCACGCGAGTAGTCATCTATCACAGTCAAGAAATAACGAGCACCACAAGAGGAAACATGGGTGTAAGGACCCCACAAGTCGCAGTGAAATTTCTCAAAAATTCTAGTAGACTTATACTCACTAATAGGAAAACTATCTCTAGAATGTTTTGCACGAAAACAAACATCGCAAGGTTGATGTAGGCTACCAGATAGATGACTGACCGGAGGGAGAAGTTTCACTACTTTTTCAGAAGGATGCCCCATACGATTATGCCACAATTCGAGCAAAGCAGATGCATTATTGACGGAGACGTGACAAGCAGAAAGTGCGCCCCCAAAGTAGTAGAGTCCATCCCGCCTAACACCCGTTCCAATCAGGTTCCTCGACTGGTCCTGTATAGCACATAGAGAAGCATTAAAATGGACAGTGCAATGAATATCATCAGACAATTGAGAAATGTAAAGAAGACTCATAGCCTAAATTTGGTATGTAAAGGACATGATTGAAGAATAAGGGTGTACGTTAGCGAACAGATCCCTATATATGAGCAATCACGGAAGCGCCATTAGGGAGCTTGACAGGGCAAGCTTGTATAGAGTAAGAGTCAAAGAGACAAGCAGCGTTTCCGGTCACATGATTGGAAGCCCCCGTATCTATGATCCAAGAGGTTGTGTCAACCGTATCTTGAAGATGATTATCCGGAATACGAGTGTTACCGACTAGACCAGCTAGAGCATTCCACTGTTCTGCGGTAAACAGAGATGAAGAGGCAGAGGGGAGAGCACCGATTTGGGCAATTCGGGCAGTACCGCCGGCGGCAACACCTTGGCCGGCCATGGTCTACTGCTTGTGTATGGATGGCTCTGATACCATGTAGAATTTTGATTTGGATAAAAATCTGTTCTTGTTATTCTTCTCACCAAAGGAGGATATATATAAATAAGATTACAAAAGAGGTTCAAGCCAAAGGAAACACCAAAGAGATTAGGAAACAAAGGAATTTAGGAAACCTAGGAAAAATAGGAAAACAGAATCCTACTTAAATTAAAGCAAACGGAAAACTGGACATAGGGAGCGGACGCTCCCCCTCCCTGGGAGCGGACGCTCCCTCAAGACAGAAGCACGCTACGGAAATAGGCTTAATGGGAGCAGGCACTCCCCCTTTATGGGAGCGGGCGCTCCCAATCTCAGCAGCCAGCAACTGCGTCACAAATAGTAAAGATTCTTTGTCATTTTAGAAAAAGTGAAGCTTTAAATGGAATACCCGTTTTGGCAAAAAATGAAGTTATTAATGGGACGAATGGAGTATGAAGGAGGGAGATGAATGGTGATAGGGGAGGAAAAGGTTTGAAGAGGAGAGGTAGGAGGGTGGCAGCTACATGGATATAGAGGTATGCAGAAAGTTGTGAGTTGGGAGAAAAAACACGCCATTGATTTTAGGGTTTTGTTTTTAAATCCTCAAATGACATCGTAGGGGATAAAGAGAAATTTTTTGCATTTGTCACAAATTAAATATCCCATTTGGCCAATTTTTCCACGTGGCTTAAATGTTTTTTCAAATCATTAGCTTAGTCAGCATTTTTTATAATTTTTTACGGATTTAACTTTGTCAAAAAATAAACACATTTTTCTTAAATATACGGATATATATATCAATTAACTTATAAAAGGGTAGATTTATATTCTTTACCTAAATATATATATATGGGCATATTTCTATATTTTCTCGAATAAAATGGTTTCAATGACACATTTAATTTGTCAACATTCTTAAAGAATAGAATTCTTTATTATTAGTTTGTATATTGCTTATATATAATGATATAATTATACTAAATTTATTTTTTTATTTAAAAATATAATACTATTTATTTAAGATGGGTGATTTATTATGGGGTATTCTAATACAACACTCCCTTCTTCCCACTTGAGTTTATGTAAAAATATGGTTACAACAATTAAAGAAAAATAGTATAATAAAGAAAAGTATAGATGTTTCTTGCCAAAATTAGTTGACTTTCTACAAAAAATGGTGATTATTCTAAAAACATTGAGTATTAATTTTAGTACTATTGAAAGACTATTAATTTGGACTAGAATTTGAACTATTGTAGTATCAAATAAGGGAAAATGAAAGGATAACCTCGACATTTGTGATAGTAGAGAAGGTTTTGCTAGAAATGTTTCAGATTCAATCAATTTAAATTCATATCGGCCTTTAATGTTTAACAAAACTCTATTAGTGAGTGAGAAATTGAAAGGACCTAAACGGAATTTTTGTTCCAAAGGTTCATTGTTTTAAGTCTTTTATTGTGGACACTAACTGGATTGAACTGATATGATAAAATCATGCATTAATAAAATGTGAAACTTTCAACATTTTCATATTTAATTGATTAATCTTATTTATTATTTAATAAGATATGTCTGCATACATAATTTGAATATATATATATATATATATATATATATATATATATATATATATATATATATATATATATATATATATATATATATATATATATATATATATATATATATAACTGAATCAATATATTGCAAATAGCTGCTCACATAAATTAAATGTTTTAATTTATTCTATCACAATTATCTATTAATACAAGTATAAATACACAGAGTTACTTTCAAATAAAAATGACAAAAGCTTAGCATGCAATAGAACTCCCTTCCATCACTTCAAGAAATTTTAAATGTGTGATTCAATTGGTTAAATATTTAAATTAAATTAAATTAATCATACATTTTAAAGATATTCTCATATATTAACAAGAATGAATTATATTTTAAAGGATTCTACGATATTAGGTGAAAAGAGGTATTGCAACAGAATTTTGTTATTTTTATAGAAATCTTAAATATTTCGCAACAAAAATCATAGTTGAAAATAATGATTATACGAGAATTTTCAATTATCTCCGATAACTAAAGTGACTCGTAATTCTAACATATTTTCTCAAAACATTTTAAATTTTAATTACTAACAATACTTCACTCTTAATTTTCACTCAAATTTACAATTGTGCATTCATTTATTTAAGACGGAAGAACTATTTACTTAAAGATATGTTAATCGTAAACAATCAATGGGCAATGATCAATAATGTATATAAAGATTTTTTGCGAAATTTATAAAAGTCATTAAGTTGTTAATAGTTACTACTTCCTTCAAAATGATTATTCAAAACTTAATTTCTTTTTTCTCAAAAGTAATTTTTTTAAAAAAAAAATAAACATTCATTTTGAATAATGGTAGTGTTGCTTATATTTTTATTTTAAGTATTTATTTTTTATTCATTATTTATACAACTGTGCAACGCACAAGTGCAATACTAGTTAGTATGAAAAGTAAAATAAAAAAGAAAATAAATGAAAAGTTCAGTAAGTGAATTATTGTTTTAAATATAACAAGTGAGTTTTATTGAATATAAAATAATATCGTAATATCTTTGTCATTTTGAGAAGTAATTTTTAATAGTTCAAGAAACAAGCTTTACCCAAAAGACAAAAAATATATCATTCCCACCAAACTATTTGACAATCATTGATTAGGCCTATAAACACAACATTTAATCAAACATTGCCACATTATTTTGTAATTAATATTTCATAATTTTTTTATAATTTTAGTAATACTCTTAAATTAATTTCAATTACTATTTAAAGTTGAGTAGGTCTGCTGAGAAACGCGTTTCTCCATAACTATGGAGAAACGCTTTTTTAATAGCCAGAAGCTATACGTTTGATAACCATAAGAAAATTTCGGGATATCAGTCTCAAAGGGTTCTGGATATCCAGAAACTTTGGAACGGATATCCAGAAGTCTTTGGACGGATATCCAGAAAAAATAGATTTGAAGCCAAATCCAAGGCCAAGACCACAAATTGCTTATTGAAGGTTTCTGGATATCCAGAAACCTTCAAATGTATATCCAGAAACCATCGAATGAATATCCAGAAACATATTTGAAGCCAAATCCAAGGCCAAGACCAGAAAATGCTTATTGAAGGTTTCTGGATATCCAGAAACCTTCAAATGTATATCCGAACCATCAAATGAATATCCGTAAACATTTTGAAAGTTTCGGATATCATTTTGAAGGTTTCTCGGATATCACTTTCATAAGCTTCGGATATCCTTTCAAAGGGTTACGGATATCCGTAACCTTTGAAATCGATATCCGTAGTAACCATGGGACAAGGTCATGGCCAATACAAAAAGTTTCTGGATATCCTTTCAATAGCTTCTGGATACCCGTAACCCGTTTCTCCATAACTTATGAAGAAACGCGTTTCTCTCTAGATTTTACGTTTAAAGTTAACACAAGTTAACAAAAACTAAATTTACGAGACCAATAAATTTTTTTAAAAAATAATATTTTATTTTGCAGATAGACAGAGAGAGATGCTTTTGTTTTCATTTGAGAGATCGCGGGAGTATTACCTAAAAATAATTGTGTTAGCTATATATGCGTGGGTGATTTTGCTGATTTATTTTATTTGATTTTATTTTTAATCGTGTGTTAATTGGATTCCTCCCTCCTCATGCAATAATGCCTCTGAAATCGATAAGTCAACTTAGGGGGTTTTTGTGTTTTTTAAGTGATAAGTCCGAAATACGATTTCGCCCGAAAATGGTCGAATGATTAAGAGGCAAAGAATCGAAAACCGAATTCGAATTGGATAAGTTGTTTGATTTTGTATCCGAATTCATTATCTCGAAACAGCTTAAAAAAATTTAAAAAAATAAAAAAATAAAAAAAAACCGTAAATGCAAAACATATTATTCCTCACCCATAAACTAAAAAAAAAAAATAAAAAAAATTGGGAAGCCGGCAAATCAGAGGCATTAAGAGGCAATTTTACCACTTAAAAATTCAGAGGCATTAAGAGGCTTTAAGGCTTAAAACAAAAAAAAAAACAAAAAGGCTGAATGGCTCAACCTCTTATTGGATCAGAGCTTTGCCTCTTAATAAGAGGCAAAATGAAAAAACAAACGACCCCTTACAGTCCATATTTTTAGATATGATATGACAGTTAAGATGTCAATCAACAAACAGAATGACCGAATTCTTTTTATTTTATTTAAAAAACAAAAACAAAAAATGACCGATTTACTTTTTGGACATCATATTAAAATATTCACTCCATTAAAAAAACTATGTTTGCTTCGAAAATATCTAAAATTCTGTTTTCTTTTTTATTTGTCCTGAAATTATAATATAAAATGATTACAGAAAAAAAAACAATTATAAAATAGAACTGATCAAATACAAACGTTTTAATAAATAAAGAAAACTTAGCTCATTAATCTATAGTATAAATGACAGTGATATTGTGAACAGTACCACTTGTTAACTTTTTCATTTTGCCCTCATTAAATTATTTCTTTTCCATATTGTCCTAAAAAAAATTATTTTTTTTAATAAAAAAAATGTTCTCAAACTCGAGCTTTTACTAGTGTATCATATTTAAGGCCCCGTCTTGTCGAGCGTTTTTGTTAAAACGGAGATAAAAAAACTCAGCTTTTTTTTTATTAAGCGTGTTAGTCAAGAGTTTTAGACGGTTAAATTTTAAAAAGTTGGGGATATTTTGGCCGCTCAAAACTATAGCTGCCAAAAAAAGCTCCGTTTTAAAAAATCTCCGTTTATAAAACTGTGCACCAGACGAGCCCTAATACACACATTAATTGTTGACACTTCCAACTTTGAAAATATTGCCGTCCGAAATCATGCAATATTGCCCTCCCAAATAAAATATTATTATCTCATTTCGGTATTTCAGCATGTATTTTTGTGTGCCAAGACTATCATCATCATCATCATCATCATCATCATCGGTGATCCCAATTCAATCTCAAATAAAATATTAATTTTTCTCACTTTCATATACTCCTTCCGTCCCACTTCAATCGATACTTATTTCCTTTTTGGTCCGTCCCACTTCAATTGATACTTCCCAAAATGGAAAGGAATCTTCACTATTTACCCCACTCATTCTCTCTCCTATTTTACTTTTCACCACAACATTTTTATCCTCTAACTATTTCTCCCACTCATTCTCTCTCCTATTTAATTTTTCATACTCACAACATTTAACTTTTTCTCTTTCTTACATCACTTTTCCTTAATTCCCACACCCAAAAAGTTGGTCTCTATTGAAGTGGGACGGAGGGAGTATATCACTTCAACCATATACTACCTCCGTCTCACCAAAACTGATATCAAATTTCTGGGCATGCGGATTAAGGAAAAGTAAGAGACAGAAAAAGTGAAAGAAAATGTTGTGAGTATGAAGAATTAAATAGGAAAGAGAATGAGTGGGAGGAATAGTTAGGAGAGAGAATGTTGTGAGTGTAAAAGTGAAATAGGAGAGAGAATGAGTGGGGTAAATAGTAAAGATTTCCTTCCATTTTGAAAAGTATCAGTTTGGCTGGGACAGATAAAAAAGGAAATAAGTATCAGTTTTGGTGGAACGAAGGGAGTATAATTTATACTCCCATCAGTAACCCAACCCAACCCAACCTTTTAATAAAATGTTTATTTTTCTTTACTTCAACTTACCTAAAATACTTATCATTTTATTTTTTTAAATAATGTATTAGTAATAATATTTCTAAAATTACCCGTACAATTATTAAAAATAATTACCCATACAATTATAAAAAAAATGAATTTTGATAAATTTTTTATTTTTTATTTTATATAATTATATAAAATATATTAATTTTAAAAATATATTTATGTAAACACATGTCATCCAATGAAAGGGTGACATGTGTACAAAATCAAAATATTTTTGTGACCCAACCTGGACCAACCTCGATTGATTGGCCGCCCAGGTCATGTCATTTCCTTGACTTTCTCTTCTTCTTTTTTTTTTTATTTGTTTTTCCTATGACTTCACGACCCACAAACTAGAAAAAGTCACCGTTGTGGGTAGTCTAAGCTAATTGCACTTTATATTTTGCTTGAGCAAGTTAAATATTTATCAAAAATTTTACAAAATAAATAAATTCTAACTTATTATTATTATTATTCCTTTTTTTTTGTCTTCTTTTTGAATAATAATTGACATACATATGATCCCATATTTCCTGCGAGATAACTCAAATTCAAGACTTATGTTCCCAAGTGAGGAGTGACTATCATTATGCTATAACCTTCCTGTCAGCTTATTATTATTATTCATGAAACACCTTTGAAAATATTTTAAAAATTATTGTTTAAGATATTTATTATGTGATAAATAATTGTTCATGAACATACCAAAAGCTTCGAGTTGGACCAAAGGAGTAAAGCCCAATCACAAGCAGTCTAGGCCATTACATTCTCAATGAGACTGACTCAATCAGAACAAGGCCCAAAGCCCATCTCTTGTATCAGTCGACTAAGCCCATGGTCCGACCTATTAGGTCCCGACCTAACTTAGTCCGACCTAATGATCCATATCACAATTCGGGTACGAACCATGCTCGCTCGACAATGTCGACCATTCCATGAGTGGCGACCTCGACCTAATCATCAAGTATCGACCTGATATGTGTTGATGCACGTGGGACAATCTTTCCATAACAGCATCCCTACGAATCAGGGACGGTTACAAGCACGTTCCCATGAACATAACTGCCGCTATAATTTCGGAGCTCATGTAGCCCTATCATTAAACTACCTACATCAACTATAAATATTTCATCACTACCAACGGTGCAGAGGTAACTGCCATTTGGTATTCTGAGTTCATTATTCAATACATTTTGAGCTTTATACAACCATTATCTTACTCTCACGCCCGAGCGTCTTCGCCGGAGACACATCCGGCTAGTCGTGGGTTCTGCTGTGTCAAGAAGCCGTGTGATCACTCCCGCCACGTGGAGGAAGATTGATAAGCACATTTCCCGCAAAGATCGCTTGGTTCCATTGCCGGGAACGTGCTTTTAAACTTGACCTCGAAACTTTTCTTAACCTGCGACGATGGTGACTTCAGAAGGACACGTATCCGAGGCTTCACTTGGGCATGACGAAGTGAACAACAACAACAATACAAACGTTGGAAATGCAGATTTGCCTCCTCCTCCCCCTCCTCAACGACATCATGCTAGGGCGACACGCTCTAACAGCGTGGCTGATGGCAGGGGATTGCCAGATGCAAGGAGAGAAAAGCGTCCTATGGAAGGACAGTGGAGCTCCACCTCACCCAAAACGCATAACCGGGCACGCGAATGTGGGAAGCAGGCAGTCCCTCCACTAATCCCATGAGCAAGAAAGAAATGATGTTGGAGCGAGCCTGCATTCCGCCGACTTGATAGCCATGGAGGAGGCGTAACAGCCGACATACGCCCGAGAAAGTGGCACCTCGCTCGGGTTTCTAATGGGCAACGGCCAGAGTGCTAGGCCAAATGAAGGTGTGGGTCGAATGGCGAGGACAGGATAGTTCAACGAGCTCCTACCATTTGCTCATGTGCCGAGTAATGATTTAAGGGCTAGCCTCAACGTAAACAGAGAGCAGGAGGCTCAATCTCGATTTGAGGACTCTGCTAACGGCCAATGTAAACAGCATGTCTCTCCAAACGCGAACGCAGAGATCAGATCCCATAGAGACAGGAATGGGCATAGGTCGCCCGCGAGAGGGGAAAGGCGCAGTCGCCACATGGAGATCACAGCGCAGTCGCCGTCTCGCCGCCGAGAGGCGCAGTCGCCTCAAAGAAGTAATGCATAGATCTCCAATAAGATCGGAAAGGACCAATTCTCACAGGGACGAAGGAGTAGGCAGTGACTCCCGTAAGTGAGGGCCAGAGGTCCAATGCCGCTCCCCTCCAGAGATGAGAGACCCGATGCCGTAGAATGGTTGTTGATGAAAAAGAAATTTGAGCAACGGGAGGAGGAGAAGAAGAAGGATGCCGGAAAGGTCGAACGAATTGATTTTGCTCTTCGACCTTTATCCAAAGAAATCGAGATAGTCGACCTCCTCCTACTTTCAGTTGCCTCTTCGGAGAAGTACTGGGTCGACAAATGCCAGGAGCCACATAGCACATCCGGAAGCCACTATGTGTTTTGTCGCCAATGAGGATGACAACATGTGCAAAGCTCTCCTAAGCACACTTACCGGGGCAGCCTTAACTTGGTTCAATGGTTTGGGCCGGTAGTATCACCACTTGGGCATGCTTCGTAACAAAATTCTTAGACCGCTTCTCGACCGCAGAGCTCGAAAGATAACCGTCACCGATCCGAATAACTTGGTGCAGTGGTAAGAATGAAAGCTCGATGAGCTATTTCACCAAGTTCAAAGAGATGGTTGATAAGATAGAGGAAGACCTCGCGTACAGGAGGTAATCAATCGCTTCCGAAGTGGTATTTCCTCGAAGACATGGACTACGAGCTCACAAGCCCGAACGGTCACAACTCGACAAGAGTTGTTTGAAAAGGTGTATAATGTCGCTCTGGCTGAGGAAAGAAAAGAAAAGAAGAAGGGAAAGAGCCCCAAGGTTGAAGTCACAGATGATAAAAAGGACTCCAACAAGAATGGGGGGAACAATAAAAATGGAAAGAATGTAACTAGGGCGACAGAGAAGGTGCCCGAAGCTTTCACTCCTCACGGTGAGTCGAACCGAGATTTTGAATGCCGTCGAACCGGCTCCTCCAAATTCCAATGAATCCAGCAACAAGTTTAGGAGGGACAACAGCAAGTACCGCGACTACCACAAAGACACCGGTCATCTCACGAGGATTGCTTGGGATTAAAGCATATCATCCAGAGAATGGTCGACTGTGGAGACTCGAAGCTTATGTGAAGAGACCTCAAGCCGGGGAGGTGAGCAAACACAGTGGGCAACAAGGACCTAGGTGCACTCTAGATCGAACTCGGGGTCATCACCGAACAAGCGAGCAACACGGCCATCAAGCACAAGATATTCCATCTCAATAAGGCCCCACATGTGCCTCCAAGGAGAGAAGTAAGAGATGAGGCGATCGCCTTCTACCCCCACGAATTGGCAACTAATATGGCGGCTAGGAGCAAGTTCTCGTCATCCCAGGTCTCATTGATGGATGTACGACGAGCGTACTCTTAGTCGACACGGGGGCCTCGCAAGGATATTTTGTTTTACAAAACTTTCAAGGAGACGGGTCTTAATGATGAACACTTGGAGAGATATGATGGCAGGTTGGAGGGCTTCACCAACCACCGAGTTGATGCTAAAGGCCGATAGCGCTCGACGTTGACCTAGGCCAAGACCCCCTCAGATTGTCTCGAAGGTACAATTTATCGTAATTGATGTAAATAGTGACTATGCCGCCATACTTGGAATTCCCGGACAGTCGCTCTTGGAATGGTAGCATCAATTCCTCACCAATGAGTAAAGTTCCCCACACCCGCCGGAGTGGGTTGCGTACAAGGCACGCCTCGTGCTTATCTCGGATCATGTTCTAAGAGAAAGAAAGAAAAGGGAGCTAGAGATTGAGACTCGCCGATGGTTACTTGAAGCCGTCCCGCCCGGCCACCAAAACTACCCGATCGTCAACAATCACCGACGTGGTAGAGTCGACCTATCGCTCAAATGACGAGGTCATGCTTGAGTCGACACGTCACTCTAACACCACTGAAGTCGATTCAGATGTAGTTATGGTCGATCAAGTCGTCATAGGCGACCTATGCCTCCGCATAGACAATAACTCTGGGGCCACTACCAACAAGGTCAGTGCATGCTTCGATGATATGATAGCCGAGGAGGCTCCACACTGGGAGCCGAGGAAAGACAAAAGGTCGTGGAAATCATAGTGGAGACTCTACAATTCGTAGATGGACCAGAGCTAGAAGTCGTGGATGAGCTAGAGTCGTAATCACCAACCCTTCTTACCCCGACCAAAAATTCAGATTGGGAAGCAAATATCGCTGAGGAGCGAGCGTAAATCATCGAGCTACTCAAAGAAAGTAATGATGTCTTTGCATGGAGGGTAGAAGACATGAGGGAATCAAGGAGGAGGTCGCTGTTCACAGACTGGAAGTCAACCCGACCATAAAGCCTAGACCCCAAAAGTTGAAAAGTTTTGCTCGCGACAAGGAAGAGGCTATCAAAGCAGAGGTACAAAAACTTTTGAGTGTGTATAATCAAAGAGGCCACTCATACAACGTGGTTGGCCAACGTGGTCATGGTGAAGAAATCGAATGGCAAGTGGCGGATGTGTGTCGCCTTCACTACTCTCAATCTAGCTTGCCCAAAGGATAGCTATCCTCTTCCTAGAATTGACAAGCTTGTTGATTCCATTGCCGGTCACTCTACTCTCGGTTTCTGGATGCTTACTCGGGATACCACCGCATAAAGATGCACGAGGATGACATTGTAAAGACAAGATTTCAAGCAAATTTGGAGGCATCTACTCGCTACAATATGATGCCTGATTGAAGAACGCAGAGCGACCTATCGTAGGATGGTGAACAAAGTCTTTGCCTCACGTTGGTCGAAATATGGAGGCCTACGTTGACGACATGGTCATTAAAACTAAGGCCGGGAGTCACGTGGTCGACCTAAAGGAGACATTCGCCAATTTACGAGCAAACGACATGAAGCTCAACCCCCAAATGTGTGTGTATTTGGAGTGGCACCGGCAAAGTTCTTGGGATTCATGGTATCTCAAAGGGGCATAGAAGCTAATCCAGAGAAGATAAAGGCTTTAGTCGACATGAAGGCTCCCACCAAGATCAAAGAGATGCAAATGACTTAATGGAAGGGTAGCGGCTCTTGGTCGCTTCATATCAAAGTCGCAGAAAGGTCTCTCCCCTTCTTCAAAGCACCGAGGGGGACGAAAAGTTTTGAATGGACGACCGAATGTCATTCGTCGTTCCAACAAACCAAGGATTACCTCGCTACTCCACCTCTCCCGAGTAGCCCGACCACCGGTGAAACTTTGTTTGTGTATTTATCTCGTGGGAGATAAATCAAGTGCGCGGTTTTGGTTAGAGAAGATGAGGGGATTCAAAAGCCGCATACTACATCGCAAGGCTCTATCGATGTGGAGAGCAGTATACTACAATGCCGAGAAGGTCGCCTATGCCCTAGTCGTGGCTTCAAGGAAGCCGCGAGCTTATTTTCTCGCTCATCCAATTGTGGTTCTTACGAATGCCCCTCTAAGAAAAATTCTTCACAAGCGGAGAGTTCGTGTCGACTTCTCAATTGGTCAATTGCCCTTACCGAATTTGACATCGAGTATCGACCTCGAAAGGCGTTGAAGGCTCAAGCTCTAGCCGACTTCTTGGTCGAGCTTACGTTCACCAAGGAAGACGACGAGCAATGAGCTCCAAAAGAAAAGGCTAAGGGGAAAGAACCGTGAGTCCCAGTGACGTCATTAGCCTACCCGACGATTGTTGGAAGGTCTATTCAGACGGCCGCCGACCAAGAATAGCAAATGAGCCGGAATAGTGTTGATTGAGCCGTAAACCGGGACCGTGTATGAGGAATCACTAAGGTTCAAGTTTGATGCTTCCAATAACCAGCCGAATACGAGGCCTTGATTGCAGCCTATTGAGTACGCCAAGTGCTTCTGAGCAACTAAGATCACGGCTTACCGTGACTCACAATTGATAGTCAACTGTGTCGAGGCGAGTACGAAGTGCTTAGTTCTACTCTCATCAAATACCGCGACCCGGTGAAGGAGCTAATAAAGGACTTAGAATTCCGGGAGATTCAAAGGATTGGAAGAGAAGATAACGAAATGGGCCGATCTCCTTTCGAAACTTGCTACTTCGTATGAGCCACATGACGAGCCCATCTCCTTCCTCGAAAATCCAAATTATGAGAGGGTAAAAATTCATTGTATAGATGATCCCTCAAGAAATTGGACTCAGGAGAAGTGTTGGATCGAGGAAATGAAAGCATACCTAGAAAATGGAGAACCGCCGATGACGAGAAGAAGGCTCGAGCTATCAAAAAGAAAGCTCCAAGGTATGTCATTCAAGGAGGCGACCTGTTCAGAAGATCTTATACGCGGCCATTGCTAAAGTGCATCCATCCCCAAGAGGTCGCCCTATGGATACACGAAGTGCATAGTGGAATTTGTGGTGGACACCCGGGGGCCGTGACTCTGGCCGACAAGTTAATCACATTGGGATACTATCGCCACACATGCAGCCGACACTCACAACTTTGTTCAAGAATGTGATCAATGCCAAAGGTTTGCCAACCTTCCCCATGTGCCTACAACAGAGCGCACTCCCGTGATCGCAGCCTGGCCATTTGACATGTGGGCGTCGACCCGATTGGACCCTTCCCTCCCGCCCGAGGAAACCGCAAGTATGTGATAGTGGCCATAGACTACTTCACCAAATGGGTTGAGGCCAAACCACTAGCTCGCATCACGTAGGAGAATGCTATCAACTTCATACACGACTTCATTTGGTGTCGGTTTGGTTTTCCTCGAGCTATAGTGTCTCGACAACGGGTTACGCTTCTCCTGCACTTTCGAAGCGTAGATGAAGCGAGTGGGAATCAAACATTGGAAATCCTCCGTCGCCTATCCTCAAGGAAATGGGCAAGTCGAAGCAAAGAAATAAACTTGTTCTATCTTCGCTCAAGACCGGGCTCGTAGGTCGACGAAACAATTGGTTGGACGAACTCCCCCCTTGCTCTTTGGGCAGTTCGTACAACCACTCGGGGCCTACGGGGAAACCCCTTGCTCTCACATATGGGTCGAGGCCATGGCACCCGCCGAGCTCGATTCCCTACGGCTAGAGTGACCTTCTTTGATCAAGAGTGCGTAATGACACCAACAGTTGATCGACTTGGACCTCGATCGACGAGAAGCGAGAAACAAACTTACCTCCGAATGGTCAATTACAAGCAATGACTAAAAGTTATCACGACAAGAAGGTCAAGGCAAGGTCTTTCCAAGTTGGAGATTATGTATTGAGAAAGATTGAGGCAACGGGTAGAAGGACCCAGCAGAACAAGCTATCTCCTAACTGGGAAGGTCCCTATGTAGTCACTCGAGTCGTTAAAGAAGGAACCTACATGATAGCTCATCCCGAGGTGACGAGTTGAAACATCCTTGGCATGCTACTCACCTCATCAAATACTACTTCTAGTTTTCGGTTTCAAAGTTCAAACTTGTGTTAGCTCTTGTTTCAAGTTGATGTAAACATGTTTCCTACTTCAATAAAAAGCGCAGCTTATTCGATCAAACATAGTGTTTCCCAATCCCAATAAGCTCGACTCTTAGTCAGCTTGAATTTAACAAGCTCGATTCTTAATCAGCTTTGTTCATTTAACAAGTCCGACTCTTAGTCGACTTCGTTCCAACAAACTCGACTCTTAGTCAGCTTGTTATAATAAGCTCGATTCTTAATCGCCTTAGTTAATTTAACATGTCCGACTCTTAGTCGACTTCGTTCTAACAAACTCGACTCTTAGTCGCTTGTTATAATAAGCTCGATTCTTAATCGCCTTAGTTAATTTAACAAGTCCGACTCTTAGTCGACTTCGTTCTAACAAACTCGACTCCTAGTCGGCTTGTTTTAATTAGCTCGATTCTTAATCGCCTTTATCCATTTAACAGTCCGACTCTTAGTCGACTCCATTTTAACTAACTCGATTCTTAATCGCTTTGTTCTAATTAGCTAGACCCTAGGTCGCCTTCGTAGTGTGAGCAGTTCGACTCATAGTCAATCTCATTCACAAAAAGTTAAGCAAGTCTCGAGGTCGACTAAGTAAATAAAGATCAAGTCACCTTTAGGCTCAAGCTTACTCATTCGTCCTATCATATCTAGCTCGACGTTTACTTTAAAAAAGCATACAACATGCAATAAATAAGGTCACTATGATAAGAGGTAAGTCTCCCAAAGCGGGCTAAGACTTGGGCAAAATAAATCTACAAAAGTGTCTTGCCTCCCAAAAGCTAGGCCAAGGCATTCAAATAAATATTCAAAAAGCAAAAAGTAAAAATGTTTGGAGCTTGTTCAATTACAACAACCATCGAAGTCAAAGTCTATTCAAGGGGAGTGCCTTCCACTCGCCAAATGATGGATGCTTGATTGATTTCGGGCTGTTCACCTACGTAGATGGCTCACCAAGAACATTCTCTCGTTTGATAGACAACCTTCCTCGAGTCGCCGATCGTATACTTTGGAGTCTCATCATCGAAGCCTCGGATCTCGCATAATCTTCGAGCTCGACAAGGATAGTGTCAAAATTAACTTGCTCCACCGCAGAGGATCCCATGGTGCGGCTTCGCCTCTTCATCATCCTTGGCTATGAGCTCCTTGTCATTATCGTATAAGGCACCAAGGAGTGGCCCTGTCGAGCCGCAAGATTGTAAGGATCCTCGTACGCCCATCGAGCGCCTTTCTCAATTGATATATCAACCGAAGGATCCACGATGATACGCCGAGCCATACGGCTTAGACCAGCCTTTGAAAAATACTTGGGCCTCCTCGTGACATGCATATGAAGCTCGTCACCGTCTTTGTAAGCTTTGATGGCATCCTCCTTAGTGCTCTTCACAAAGACCAAATGTGTCGACCTCCCATCGAGCCCTAGCAAGATCCAACTCTTCTTGTTTCCTAGCCAAAGTCACGGAACCTCCTCCAACCGTTGCCGCGCTCTAAGTCGCCTACCATCTTCTTATTCTCCTCCTTGAGACGAGCGAGTTCGCCGTTAGCTCCCCCAAGCTCTTCCGTGCCTCCTCCTTCAATTTGATCTCATTATCTTTCACAAGCTTCAAAGCTTCATAAAGAGCTATCCAAGTCCGAGTTCTCTTCCTTCAATTTGTCGAACTCTCCCTTCAACTTGGTGTAGTCCTCTTTCACTCGAGTTTGATCACCTTCCAGCCTTTCCCAGCTCCTCGTTTTTACGAGCCAACATAGTCTTGCGCCTTCTCCTCGCTCCTCCGCCGCCTTCCAAGAAGTGGTGGCTAAATCAATCATGGCAAGAGATCAAATAACGAGTTGATACAAGGAGTCAAATCAAATGAAAAGAAAAGAAAGGAAAACGGTAAGAAGAATGAATACATTAAAAGCTCAAGTGTTACCTCGGAGGAAGCCACCCAACTCGAGCTCGACAAGCTTCCTGGAGTTAGTGGCTTATTAGTAAATTCTCTCGATCAGTCCCGATCGCCTCCCCTTCTGACGACTACCTGGCCATACTCCAACTCTGGATACTCCCTAGCCAAGCTGTTTATCCTTGTCAAGAGGGTCACATCGTCACTCAAAGAACCCGACTCGAATCAACTCCTAAGATAGGAGACACGAATGGGAGAGGCTTGGGGGCTCCCGGCTTCGCCTCCACCGGTTCACTGGCGCCGACTAGATTGGATGTCGAGCTCACCCTTGAAGGGCCAATTTTGATTACCTTGCTTAAAGGGGCAGCATCATCTTCATCTTCCTCTTCATCCAAAGAAATGACATGGGATTTTCTCTTGGAAGCAATTTGGGTTTTGGTTTTGGTCCTAGCCTGAGTCCGAGTCCTGGTACGAACGGCCTCCCTCTCTGGCTCCACATTCAGCTCGACCTCCTCTTCACCAAAGAACATGGACCCTCGTAACCTTGAGCATCATCACCTTCAACATTGTCCCCTTCTGGGACTTCATTCAATCCTTCCAAATTCTCCTCACAGAATGAATTTGGTAGTATCCTCGGTCGACCACTTCAAGCAGATCATTTCTCTTGGCCCCTTCCATCTCACGATTCTCCTTGGCATTAGCTGCACCATAGCTCTTCTTAGCCTTCCTGATATCAATGGCTCTTCCCATGTTGGCTTCCTGAGCAGGGGTCAAAACTGCACAAGTCAAGAGAAGAAGAGTATTAGCTCGACATCATAATTATAAGTTCTATGTACGAGCCCCGAGTTCTACATACGAGCAACATAAGTAACGAGCTAAGAAATTCAAATGTGGAAGTTACACTTATGCAAGATACGAGTTCTACGCTGAGATCAATAGGTAACAACTAAATGATCAAATGCAAATGCCAAACAAGATGGAGCTCGCCCATAAGAAATCATCACACAAGGAGAAGAAAGGAGCGAGTAAATCCTTACCACCAACATGTTCTCCATTATCTCTACAGTAATTCTTGGTCTTCTGACAGAGGGAGCACATTTTCTCAAGCCTAGCATGAGCATGAGTAACCCAATTTGGATACCTCGAGCACCTGACTATGGGAACTAAGGGCACCACATTATCATCACCTAACATCATCCCTGCTTGGATGTAATTGTTCTTCGTGGTCCCCAAAACCTCCCAACTAATGGGCGCACGGGCAACAAACTCGCCAGCCTTCCCACGCAGCTCATTATGCCAATGGGGCTCCCACCGATCTTCATCCCTTATCACTTTGGTATCCTCACCGGTAGAGGGAATTCCCAACCTAACCTACTCTCCACTACTACGACATGGGAGTTCCAACCACCGACCTTCGGGGCAAATTTATAAATAGCTTGGGAGAATTGGCTTTAGAGGGAGTACTTATGCCGCCACTCTTGTCGAACTTCACAAAGAAAGAACTCTCTCGAACACTCTCATACAAGGTTCATAACCTAAGAAGCGGCAAACCATCGCAAAATGTACTCAAGACTCTACTGTGTATTAGCGCCCACTGGATAGGTAGGCATTCGCACACTCTAGAAATTCATTAATAAAAGTGGTCCAAGGGCAATCTTAAGCCGGCAATGAATTGGCCATAATAAAAAGCAACCCCGGTGGCATCGGGCCTTGTAAGTCTTCCCACATTGTTTGAAGAAGTCGCCCGCTATGTAGGGTAACCTCAAACTCCTCCCCGTCCACCTCACGTAAATCATAAATGGTCGACAGCCTAGAAGGAAAATTCCGCCTCCCTCTCAATGGCCCTTGAGGAACATAACCCCTTTCATTCCCGCCCGATGCCACATTGACCTCGAAGGCGTCAACAATACGGGGACTCGACGAGATCGACGCATCGGCTTCTCCTCGAGTCTCCATATCTCGTACAAGAAGAGGGAAACAGGGAATCGCTCTACATGAAGTCTCGTGGAGACCTAATCGATAAGCTAAGGGGCGACCTAGATTCCCCTGAAATCCAATTCTATTCCTAAGGAAAGAAGGTTTGTCGGGACCATGAATGTAAAATGTAGCAATATGGTCGAAGCTCGTGGAAAAGATGGAAGGACTCAATTCTGGGTCATTCGCTCCTAAAGTACCTAAGTTCTCTCCCACAGCAAAGCCAACTCAAGAAATTGCAAACCCCATCGTTAAAATTGAAGTACATTCCTCCATGGTCGTCTCCCTCCACTCTCCGTTTAAATGTTTATAAACCCTACGATTGACTTTACAGCACCCATACCAAGCTCCGGTTCTCGTACTAAAGGTCCTAGCCATGGCGGAATCAAAGGAATTGCGTAAATTAAAGCCCTAATTTTAAAGAATGAGGAGAATACCTTTAGCGAGTGAAGGGAAAACGAACAATGGAGGATGAAACACCAAGTTATAGCGAGGTCAATTTCCTTTATCACCGCCTAATCACGCACAAAGTTCGTAGAAGGCAAAAGTTGTAAATGAAGAAGGATTCTCAAATTTATAGCTTCCTGAATTGGAAAGGGCAAAGGTAAATTCGAATTTAATTTTCCTAATTAATGGCGGAAACAGCTTCCTAAAGCGACTCTCAAACGTCAAAAATATCATCATTATGGCAAAACGACGCTTGTACCGATCCGACCGTTCATCGCCAACGTCCCGGATTATACCACGTCATTATGGTCGACCTACTTCAAAAATTAGTAGCGACTGCGGGTAAAATAATTCACATCAAAAGTCTTCTTTAACTTCCAAGTCGACAAAGTCCACTCGAAAGTCGGGGCCACCGAACATACCAAAAGTGTCGAGTTCGGGCCAAAGGAGTAAAGCCCAATCACAAGCGCTAGGCCATTACATTCTCAATGAGGCCGACTCAATCGAACAAGGCCCAAAGCCCATCTCTTGTATCGATCGACTAAGCCCACGGTCCGACCTATCGTGTCCCGACCTAACTTAGTCCGACCTAATGATCCATATCACAATTCGGGTACGAACCATGCTCGCCCGACAACAGTCGACCATTCCATGAGCGGCGACCTCGACCTAATCATCAAGTATCGACTGCATGTGTTGATGCACGTGGGTCAATCTTTCCATAACAAAGATCCCTATAAATCGTGGACGGTTACATGTGCACGTTCCCACGAGCATAACTGCCGCTATAATTTCGGAGCTCATGTAGCCCTATCATTAAACTACCTACACCAACTATAAATACTTCATCACTACCAACGGTGCAAAGGTAACTGCCATTTTGTATTCTGAGTTCATTATTCAATACATTTTGAGCTTTATACAACTGTTATCTTACTCTCACGCCCGAGCGTCTTCGCCGGAGACACATCCGGCTAGTCGTGGGTTCTGTTTTCAGGTCAAGAAGCCAGGTGATCAGTCCTGCCACGTGGAGGAAGATTGATAAGCACATTTCCTGCAGCATCAAGTTCCTAAAACTATTATTAGTTAAAAAAAATAAAATAACACTATTAATTCACAAAGTGTAGTACTATTACTTATAGTAATATCAACTATTACTTAAACAAATGAGAAGTATTACTCAAAATGAAAACAGTTCCTAAAACTATTATTAGTTAAAAAAAAAAAAACACTATTACTTCACAAAGTGTAGTACTATTACTTATAGCAATACCAACTATTACTTAAACAAATGAGAAGTATTACTCAAAACGAAATCAAAATGAAAACAGTTCCTTCCCTCATCTCTCACACACAGATCTCATATCTCTCTCTCTCCTCTCTCTCTATAAGCAGGAACCGGAGACCAAGCTCCCTCACCAAATTCCTTCCCTCAAAATTAAGCTCAAGAACACACACACTACACACATCAATGTCTGCAATCACCATCTCTCTGCTCACCGCCGGCAATTTACGTCAATCCAAGCTCCGATCAATTTCACCCCCATTTTTCAATCTCAATCAACCTCCATTTTCACCCTCATTGTTGTCTCTACCTTCACTCTCAAACACCACCACCTCCCATGGATTCTTCCGATCAGTACGGGCCAGCTCCACCAAACAACCACTTTAGATTTGGCTCAGATCTGAAAAAAAAAAAACGAGGAAGAGAAGGTGGGGGAGGGGCGTTGGGTGGTGGGTTGGAGAGAGGGAGAGATCGACGGATCTCTCAAGTCGACGCCGGCGATAATGGCCGAAAATGATGAAGGTGCGGCGGGAGGTGGGTTGGAGAGAGGGAGAGAGCTAGGCTAGGGCGGAGATTGGGTCGGCAATGGAGGTCTCTGCATTTACGTATAGAGAGAGAGAAGAGAGTAATTTTTCGGATCATGGGTCAAAAATGACCCGTCTCATGGATGAGACGGGTCATAGTGTTCTCACATGAATTTTTGTCTTTTTTAATTTGTGTGCAAATTATGTTGAGACGGAGGGAATATATTATAGAATATAATCTCTTTTCCGTCTCATGATAATATTGTGTTGTACCAAAGTGGCCTTGGCCCAGTGGTATGTTGGTGACTTCCCGAAGGGGAGGTCACCGGTTCGATTCCCCTCAAGGAGAATTTCTGTGGTTTAATTTCTACCTTGGGTTTCAGGGTCCTTTGGAGCCCCCCGGGGCACATCCGTGCAGTTAAGGAAGCAGCATTGCTGGGCTTGTATCCTCAGTGTTGGAGCAAACTAATCGTGTTGTAAAGAGTGATGCACCGCTCGATAGTGAGCAAATGGAGCAAAGAAATCGTGATGTAAGAGTGATGTAAATGCCTTGTGGGAGGGCTCCCTTGGGGCTCTGGAGTATAAGGGGTACTGCCACCCTGTCTGCATAGGACACATCCCGCGATTTACCTCCGCCAGTATATTGAGGGCCGGTACCTGGTGGTGGTCCAGGATTAATCCGGCGAAGCCGGGAAACTGGGTATCAAAAAAAAAATAAAATAATAATATTGTGTTGTTTAAAAAAAGCCCCTAATTTCAATAAAATAATAGTAATAAAAAATCAACAAATCAATTAATTTAAGTTAGGGGGTTTTTGTTTTTTTTAAGTGATAAGTGCTGAAATCTGATTTCAGTTCTGAAAATGGCTGAATAATTAAGAGGCAGCAACTGAAAACTGAATTCTGAATTGGATAAGTTGTTTGATTTTCTATCTGAATTCATTATCTGAAACAGTTAAAAAAAAATTAAAAAAATTAAAAAAAAAAAACAAAAAAAAAACGTAAATGCAATATGAAACAATAAACAGTTTTAAAAAAAAATTAACCAAAACCAAATATGAAACAGTGGCTTTCAGAGGCTTTCAGAGGCAATTCAGCAACATTTTAACCACTTAAAACTAAGAGGACTTTAAGAGCCTAACAAGCCTTATTTCAAAAAAAAAAACAAACACACTTATTTCTCTAATCCTCTTAATGAATAAGTGTTAAGAGGCAAACAAGACTTAAAATGAGAAAACAAACGCCCCCTTAGCCGTGCAAACTACGTTCGTACCACTTATTTCTCCTTTTTTTTTTTTCTAATTATTAATTGGTTCACTTTTTATCTGTCAGACAGTGTAAACCTCAGTCATCTCTCTCCTAGTCCTTGGTGATCAACAATGGCGATTCCTACCCTTTTCAAGGAGAGAAAATACCCTTTCATTTTCTCTCTCTTCTCCCTCCTCATCTTCGTCACCTTCATTCTCATTACCAACACCCAATCCCCTCTCTCCATCCCAATCTCCGTCTCCTCCGTTCTCGATCCTCCACTCTCTCCTCCTCCTCCTCCTCCACCGTCGCCGTCGGCTTCGTCTTCGACTCCGTCGCCAGATCCAATCCCTACCACTGTCGCGATATTCAATTCCAGCTCACCGGTTGAGAACTGGAAGGCTTGCAGAGGGGATCAGGCCGTTGATTACATACCTTGTCTGGATAATTTTAAGGCCATTAAGGCTTTGATATCGAGAAAACGTATGGAGCATCGGGAACGCCATTGTCCCACCGACGCTGTTCATTGCTTGGCTCCGCTTCCCCCCGGTTATAAGCTTCCGGTTCCGTGGCCTAAGAGCAGGGATATGGTGAGGTTGTTACTTTGGTAAGATTTATTTATTCAATTTATTTTTTCTTTATATATACCCCATTGATGTTTGCTTATAAATTAGTGAAGAACAGATATGGATTAGAATGGGGGTAGTCTAGTAATACGAATAGCTTAGATCAAATATTCTCAGACTCCGGCATATATCTAGTGGTGGTGGAATCTTGTTTGCTCATTATTAGTGGTCAGTGTGAGCTCTGCTTGTCAATTCAGAGAACCCATGGTTATATATGGGAATGTTGTGAATGAAGTGTTTGAATCCTTAGTTATGAAAATTATATGCCATATCTGTTACCTGATGAATGTTATAAAATTTAAAGTATAATTATAATCAGGAGAACTGAGCTATTAATAGTGTATTAGTGATTGAAAACGATAAGGAACTGAGTCTTCCGGCGAGATCTTTTGTTATCCATAATATAGAGATTACGAAATTCACTGTAAAGTCCTGGTCGACCCCTTTAAACTTTAATCAGCAGTAGCCTTTGACATTGGGTTGATTTTCATGGTAGAGCAATGCCATTCTGTATATACTGATGTTTTGAATCCTTTATAATGTAAATAAATACATGTATCTTCTTCTGTCTCTTTTCATGTGTTGCAGTGATTTGTGCTATGTTCTTTGGTTTGTCGTCACTTGTTCAAAAAGAAAATAGCTTATCAGAACAATTTCCACGCAAATCTTTTTGAACTAAACAGATGTGCAGTTTCTCAAGAATCATGTAGATTGTATGAATAGCTTGATGGAATTATATTTTTTTGATTCTTTTTTTGTGGATTGATGTACAATTTCCAGATATGGTTTGACAATGTCCCCCACCCTAAGCTTGTTGAATACAAGAAGGTACAGAATTGGGTGAGAAAATCTGGTGATTATTTTGTTTTCCCTGGAGGAGGTACTCAATTTAAGGATGGAGTTGCTCACTACATTGACTACATCGAAAGGGTAATGTTTTTACTAATCAGGTCTATTTCTGTGTGTGTTTAACAGCTCATGAAAGGAATGGTGATCCTGTAACTTCTTTAGTTATTGTGCATAACGATACACTTGTTCCATTAACTGGATCATAGCCTATAGATCTACGGACCTGATATGCTCTGAACTTTTAAATCAGTGAATAAGTTCAAAGGTAAGCACATGCATAGTTCAAGGGAAGGTGTTCATTATACACTATGCAGTTATCTGCTCATGTGGGAATATTGTTATACTCTACTTAACGTATTCTAGTCAACTAGGATGAATATAAATTCTAGAAACCAGCTTACTTAAATTAAAATCAACTTATGCATTTTCATCACTTCATATATCCCGTGTTTGGGGAACCATGTCAGCATCGAATATGGAACTCCTAATTAAGTGAAAGCTGATAAATCAAGTAATTAGTACGAGCACTTTCTTTCTAGAACTTAGTTACATTGATTTTATTTTTCTTTCTGATAATGGATACACAGTGTTGTACATTTTATTCTATTTGGATCTGGATTCCTTCTTCAAACAACTTGCAGAATACCGCATAATCTTATGTTTGCTGCTTTCTTCTAGACTTTACCGAAAATTGAATGGGGTAAGCGTACAAGGGTTATCTTAGATGTTGGCTGTGGTGTTGCTAGCTTTGGTGGGTATTTGCTGGACAAGGATGTTATCACCATGTCATTTGCCCCAAAGGATGAACACGAGGCTCAGATACAATTTGCTCTTGAGCGAGGAATTCCTGCTACCCTCTCTGTAATTGGAACCCAAAGGCTGACATTTCCCGATAATGTGTATGATTTGATTCACTGTGCTCGATGCAGGGTTCACTGGGATGGAGATGGTACATATTAGAACTTGCATGAGTTTTATATTTTTGATCTTGAGCCTATTTTAATTATTTTGGTTTAAAATGCAGGTGGAAAACCATTACTGGAGCTAAACAGGATTCTTAGGCCAGGAGGATATTTTATTTGGTCTGCTACACCAGTCTATCGCAAGGAGGAAAAAGAGCAACGTGTCTGGAACGGTTTGTATTCCATAATTCTTCAAGAAAATTCTTTCTTCGTCTACAAAACATTTGGAGAGGATAAGATGTTCTCATTTCCTTCTTCATGTAGCTATGGTTGCTCTGACCAAGTCTATTTGCTGGAAAGTGGTGGCGAAGAACATTGATTCATCTGGAATTGGGCTAGTCATATACAAGAAGCCTGTTTCAAGTTCCTGCTATGAATCGCGTAAAGAAAACATTCCACCTCTCTGCGATGAGCGTAAACGGCCCAATAGTTCATGGTACACAATTTACTTTACTACCCCCTGAGCACCCAAAACAATGTCCATTTTCAGTTTTTTTTTTTCAAAAAAAGTATGGAAGTTGACTTTGAAGTACTCATGGTAGCATATATACATAAATACCCCTAAGGATCAGCAACTTAGGATATGATAATTGACAAGGTAAATCTAGTAACTTTACTAGAAATTGGCCACTCATTTTGGGACAATTGTTTTTTGAAGATGGACACCCATTTTGGGAAGCAGGGAGTAGTATTTAGATGGTCAAAGTCAAATTATCCTTTATCACCATTTTTCATCGTAGCCATCATATTATTATCATCTGCAATGTTGCTAGGTATGTTCCCCTGGACGGTTGTCTTCCTCCAATTCAAGTAGCAAGTGAGGGTGGCTCGCATAATTGGCCTAAACCCTGGCCCCAAAGGCTCAAAAGTAAACCTCTAAGCCTATCAACTGAACCAGAAGCCGAAGAAATCTTTAAAGAAGACACTAGACATTGGTCTGCACTTGTCTATGATGTTTATCTGGGAGGACTAGCTATAAACTGGTCAAGTGTAAGGAATGTAATGGATATGAATGCTGGCTATGGAGGGTAAGAAAATCATATTTGGAGTCTATCACGGCCTATATTTCCTACTGCTACTGATTTGGTCTTTCTTTTGTGGGGCAGGTTTGCTGCATCACTTATTGACCGACCTCTTTGGGTAATGAATGTGGTTCCTGTTAGTGGGCCAGATACTTTACCTATAATCTTCGACAGGGGGCTAATTGGGATATATCATGACTGGTGTGAATCACTCAGTACCTATCCTCGAACATATGATCTTCTGCACTCTAGTTTCCTCTTTGGAAACCTAACTAAAAGGTACTGCAACAACCTTAATGTTTCAATTTTAGCAAACTATAAGTAAATAAAACCTTCTACTCCCTCCCTCCGTCCCAAACTGAATGTATATTGTTTAGATCCCCCCCCCCCTCCAAAGTCCAAATGAATGTCTATTTTCTAAAATACTGTCCCTAATTTTTTATTTTACCATTTTTTTCTTCTTCAGATTTCATTGTATACATGCAAAACTAAAAGTTTAGAAAGTGAATAGCAAGAATATTTATGCATCTTTGTCATTATATTTAATAAAAACAAACATTTTCAGAATGTCTCTTAAATAAAAAATAGATTTTAATTTTGAGATGGAGGGAGTAATTGACAACAAACCATCATATACCTGTATTGACTCTTATAATTTCTACAATTGCAGCTTAATCAAAGGTTTTTACAAGTAATTCCCCAAATTTCTTGCTGTTAATCTGATCAATTATTTTTGAAATTTCTCTTTCAGGTGTGATACAGTGGACGTCGTTGTTGAGATTGATCGTATATTGAGACCAAACGGAGTACTTATAGTTCAAGACACAACTGAAATGATAAACAAGCTTGGTCCAATATTGACTTCACTTCACTGGTCAATAACCATTCACCCCCAACAATTTCTTGTTGGCAAGAAAGGCTTTTGGCGTCCAAACTAAAAATCAGCCATAGAGAACAGCTCTAGAGAATGTTCAGTGTAATCTACTCGTCTTATTTTTTTAGAAAAAAAAAATATCAGGATCACGAGCAATTGAATTCATGAAGCTGTATATTTACATTGTTTCTTACCTTGAAAGATGGACAAATAGAAGTCTTTATGAACAACACATGAATATCAATAACAAGGATTGGAGTTGTTCTTTTTCAGTACTTGTGGAAATGACTTTCATGTTGAGTGCTTCTATTCACACGTAAAAATTCAATGTACACCCGTATTCATGCTTTAAAATGTTGTACTGTACAACACTGTAAGCATATAGGGAGTGTTTGAAACTTTGAATAGCAATACTCTTTCGTGTTCTTTGCATCTTCATGCCCCCCTCTATTTGTCTGTGGATTATATGATTCTATTTCTAATTATCGTTCTCACGCCCTATCCAATCAAGTTATAGTTTCTGGAATTTGTAACCAACATTCTTCTTGGTGTGGAAATTCCAGAACTGAAAGTAAATTCATCAACCAAATAAAAAAGATAAAGAGCCAGAAAGCTGGAAAACTGTAATGAAACCCTACTGCATAATGTCAAGGAGAAGGTAAAATCAAGATTCGACATGAAGCAAACATTGCTCTTATTTTACAGAATATCAAGTTTGAGATAAGAGGGGGGTGGGGGGCAGAAAAGAGCATTACTTGAATGCTAAGTTGCATAAGAACTAAACTCATGCTTCCTTCACAAAAACAAACTTAAACAGGTATACTACAAAAACCTCACCAGGGATCTACACGGAAAAAAAAACGTGTGCAAGCAGAAAAAGATCGACAGAGTTCTAGAAACAAGTACTGATGACATCATGAAACGTCTTCAGAAGAAAACTGCATACGTAGAGCTCGTATTATCTGCAACAACCCTACCATTGGAAGCCGAAACAATTCGAGAGTAACAACCAAACTCGTCATTGTAATTATACGTTTGATAACTTTGAGCTGCACCCGAAAGAACAGAGTGATCTTTAACCAACATCCAGCCAGTCGCATTTTGAGTGGTATCTAAAGAACTTGAAATCCCTGTATCCTTAATCCCATGAGCAACGGTAGTCACCATAACGTACGTATCATTTTCAGTTTTAGGTAGATTTGTTATGGAAATGCTAAGAGGGTATTTCCTCTTGATTTTTGTTTTACTGATCTTGATACCTGTATCTGTTGATATCTTCACTTTAGTTTTTACTTCAACTTCTTGTTTGACTACTTTCACAGCACCATTGTTCTGAAACTTCACCGCATTCTCAAATTCGATTTCTTGAGAGAAATCGGTTGTTAAATTGCCTGCACTTGAATTTACCCACGAAATAATAGTAGTCTTTCTCTTTGCTTCAATCTTGAATGATCCATCAAGTTGTTGAATCACATACTTCCGTTCAATCTTTAAAGTGGGAATTTTGTATTCAACAACTTGAGCTTGAACCTCCATGGATCCCGGATCCAACCAAAGGTGCAAATTAGCATCAACAAGCCAAAATGAAATACTATCAGCGACGGAAATTCTAAACAAATGACTCTTCCCATCCAATAGAAGCCCTAAGAATGGCGTTAAATCAAAATCATAAGAAGGAAGGTCAAAAGCTCCAATGGCTACAACTGGTTCCCAAAACAACGGATTAATCCCTCCGGTGAATATCACAGGAAAAGGGATCACGGATCCAACTAAGTTTCCGTCAATTGTCACAAGAACTTCCCGGAAAGCCCCATTAGCTCGGCCTGAAGTCAAATTGTTTGCTTCCATATATGAAGAAGGTGGATTTGAGTACCAAAACTCATCATCACCGTGAAATGAAACATACACCTCAAGCATAGCTTTCAAAGTATTAGGGGGAATTTGAATTCCCTTTGTATACACATCAGATTCATTCTTAATCCTGAACCAAAGTTCCTCATTGACATTTCCGGATATCGGAACTATCAGATCGGCTGGTTTATGTACTTGATTTATGACAAATTCCTTGAATTTAACCTCTGATTTCCCATAACCTAACTTCCTAACTGGCTTTATGAAACTAGCAAGTCCAGATGATGGAACCGTAACGGCGCTATCATTATAATAGATTACAGAAACGTTGACGTCATAAACTCCGGTGAACTCGTCGTTGACGAGGTTTTCAAGCATAACAGCGAGAGTAAGATTTGATTGCTGGAGAAGAGAGGAATACCTGGTAACATCCTTACGAACTTTCCAGAAGACTCCATTGTCGTTAGGCTCGGCGGTGCTGGTGCGCAATAGCTCGACTCCTTCGAGCCAAACGCCGGAAATGCGATCGTACTGCTCGCCCTTACAGTAGACATGGAACTCGAGGACAACTTGGGACCAGGTACAATTAGGAGGCGGAGAATACAGTGCGGTGACGGGGGGCAGGCCGTAGGTGTTGGCGAAGGAGTAGTTGAAAGAGAGGGAGCACGACGGAGTGAGGTGGTCGGAGGGCAGGGGGTGGGTTACTTGGAAGTATTCTTGGGATTCGTTGCTTTGGTGGAGAGAGTGGGAGATTGCGGGTGATTTGGTGAAGCGGTGGGATTGAAATTGGGATGGGGTGGGAGTGGAATGGATTGGGATAGCGAAGAAGAAAGAAGCAAGGAGGAGGAGTGGGATTCGCATTTTGGTGATCGGGATCGGGATCGGGATCGGAATCGGAATCGGAAAGGGAAAGATGAGGGGAATGGAATTTAACAACTAACTGGAAGGGAAGGCGGGAAATTGTTAATAGATAGGCTATAAATCTGGGATCAAAGATAGATAGAGTAGTTGTTGACCTTTGAAAGTAATTTAAAATTACCCATTCAATTGGAGTGGTTGTGCAACCAAGTTTCACGCATCCCAACGTCTTCAGTCATGTCATGGAGGTATTATTTATTTATTTATTTACAATATTTTATTTAAAGCAGCAGTCATGGAGTTGAATGTAACTATATACTCCCTCCGTCCCACAATTCTATACAATTTTTGATTCAACACAAAAATTAAAATAAAAAGTGATAAATGTAATGTGTTATGAGTGTAAAAGTAAAATAAGAGAGAGAATGAGTGGACAGAATAATAAATTTAAAAAGTGTTGTGAGTAGAGAGAAGTTGGTCTCATTTCCATTTTAAAAAAATGCAAATTATTGTGAAACGTTTAAAAGAGGTCTTTTTACGAATTATTATGAGACGGAGGGAGTATACATCGATTTTTTTTTAATGTGTGCCCTAAATAAGAAAATCAATTCATTTATTAAACATATTATAGCTTATTCATTTCCTACTTTAATCTATTCATTTACATAATTAAAAATATTTATATATATATATGTAAACGTACATACTCCCTCCGTCTCACCTCACTTGACACTTATTTTCATTTTGGGTCATTCCAGCTCACTTGACACTTCCCAAAATAGCCTACTTTTTATAATTTTATATTCACTCTACCCCACCACTCATTCTCTCTCTTCATTTTCCACCACTCAATTTATTCAACCAACACTACTATTTATCCCACTCATTCTTTCTCTTCATTTTCTATCACACATTTTTTTTTATTTTATTCTTTTTTCTTAGTTCCCGTGCCCACCTCAAGGGTGTCAAGTGAGGTGGGACGGAGGGAGTATTTATTTATTTATTTATGTAAGCTTATAAATATATTGATTGTTTTATTTAAAAAGCATAATTTGTGTCACGTTAAAAAAATCGTATACTCCCTCCGTCCCACGTGAATGCAAACTTATTTCTATTTTGGTCCGTCCCACGTGAATGTAAATTTCCCAAAATGGCAAAGAATATTCACTATTCCACCCACTCATTCTCTCTCCTACTTCACTTTTACACTCACAACATTCTCTCTCCTCACTATTCCTCCCACTCATTCTCTCTCCTATTTAATTTTTCATACTCACAACATTTAACTTTTTTTCTTTTTTACATCATTTTTCCTTAATTTTCACACTCAAAAAGTTAGTCCACATTCACGTGGAACGGAGGGAGTATACATTAATGATGATAACGAGCGAGTTTGGGATTGGTTTGACATTTTTCGAACTCGTCCCTACTCAAAAGTCAAAACTATGTAAACCCGAATCCCGAATCCGCTCCCGATGTTGACAAATCTCGAATTCCCCGTCTCAATTAAGACAAAAGTTGTAAGAAATATCAACATTTTTATTATACAATCTTTTTTTTTCCTTATAAAACATAAAGATTTATAATATGATATACAAAAATACATAAAAATAAATTGGAAGAATATATAAACAGCTATTTCAAAGAAAAATATATTTTATATGGATTTAAGTTAAGCGAGTCATATTAGAGAAAAACTGATGTAGAACAAGTTGAACAAGTTGGAATAGGGCTCGCACGGCCGCGTATGAAGGATAGCTAGTCCGTGCATAAGGGGGTTGGCCAAGTGGAAGTCACGACCCGTTTGGCACTGTCGAGCGGTTCGAGGGACACGCCATGCATAAGGAAGTTGGCCAAGAGGGAGTGACAACCTATTTGGCACGGCCGAGCAGTGCAAGGGCTACGACGTGTTCAGACGTCGTAATTTGGCACGACCGTGCGTGGTTGAAGACACGGTCGTGCACCCTAGAAGGAGGCAAGCCGAAGACTAAGCTTAATTTTGGAAATTCCTTTTCCGTCTCATATTATTATTATCATTATTTCTTTTTCTTTAATTATTAGGTTTTTATTATTTATTTTCCTTAATTTATTTGGAGTTGCGAGTATAAATACTCTTAAAGAATTTTTGGAAAACACAACTTTGATTATTATTATTCAATTGCAATCTTGCAATCTTTGCAATTTTGTGTAAAACCTTAAGCCATTGTTGGCTTGTTTGAAGGTTATATTCGGTAGGATTTCTTCGTGTGAATTCCCTTCGATGGATTTCTCTTTCTTTTGTTATTATTCCGCTGCGTGTATGGGCAAAGTGTAGAGATGGCGTTCATGTTGGATTTTTCTTCTTGCAAGATGGGTTCCTATTTTTCAAAGACAGATTGTGCATTCCGCAAGGTTCGGTGCATGAGAGTCTTATTTTCGAGTTGCACAAGGATGAAAATTGTGGTAGAGACAAGACAGTTGAGTTTGTTTCGCAAAGGTATTACTGGCCACAGATCCGAAAGGACACATACAAGTTCGTGCAAAAGTGTATGGTTTGTCAAGTAAACAAAGGACAATCACATAATACAAGGTTGTATACACCATTACCGGTTCCTGAGGCTCCGTGGGAGAATATTTCAATGGATTTTGTGCTTGGGTTGCCTCGACACAATGATCTAATGACTCGGTTTTTGTGGCGGTGGATCATTTTTTGAAAATGGCTCATTTTATTCTATGTCGGAAAACTTCTGATGCTGCTCATATTGTAGGGTTATTATTTGAAGAGGTTGGTCTTTACATGGGGTTCCTAAAACTATCAATTCAGATCGTGACACTAAATTTTTGAGTTATTTTTGGCAAACTTTGTGACGTATATTTAGAACCGAGTTACGGTTTAGTAGTGCTTTTCACCCACAGACTGATGGGCAAACGAAGGTGGTTAATAGGACCTTGGGTTCCATGGTTCATTGTTTGCGTAGTGATAATCCGAAGAAGTGGGATTTAATGTTAGCAACAGCTGAATTCGCTTTCAACAACATGGTTAACAAGACTACAAAGAAGATTGAGTTTGAGATTGTGTACCAACGACCGCCTATTTATACTCTTGATTTAGTAACTCTACCAAAGTTACCCGGTTATAGTGTTGCCGATGAAAATATGGCGGAGATGATTGAGGCTATGTAGGCGAAGGTCAAGAAAAATATTGAGGCATCGAATGCTAGGTACAAGGCGGATGCTGACAAACGATGCCGAGAAAAGATATACACTGTTGGGAATTTGGTTATGGTTCATTTGCGCAAAGAACGCTTCTCGGTGGGTACTTATAGCAAGATTCATCCTAGAAAGATTGGTCCGTGCAAGTTTTTGCAGAAGATTAATGATAATGCATATGTCGTGGACTTGCCGGAGGGGTGGAACATTTCTCCTACTTTTAATGTGGCCGATTTAGTCTATTTTTACCCGAACTATCCTCTTTATGTTGAGACGGACTTGGGGACAAGTCCTTTTAAAGTGGGGGAGCATGATGTAGAATAAGTTGAACAAGCTGGAATAGGACTCGCACGGCCGCACATGAAGGATGGCACATTCGTGCATAAGGGGGCTGGCCAAGAGGAAGTCACGACCCGTTTGGCACGGCCGAGCGGTTCGAGGGACACGCCCGTGCATAAAGGAGTTGGCCGAGAGGGACTCACAGTCTATTTGGCACGGCCGAGCAGTGCAAGGGCCACGATCGTGTCTGGACGTCGTAATTTGGCACGACCGTGCGTGGTTGAAGACACGGCCAAGCACTTTAGAAGAGAAGGAGGCAAGCTAGAAACTAAGCTTAATTTTGGAAATTCCTTTTCGGTCTCGTATTATTATTATCGTTATTTATTTTCCTTTAATTATTAGGTTTTTATTATTTATTTTCCTTTATTTATTTGAAGTTGCGAGTATAAATACTTTTGTAGGATTTTTGAAAAACACAACTTTGATTATTATTATTCAATTTCAATTTCGCAAGCTTTGCACTTTTGTGTAAAACCTTAAGATATTGTTGGCTTGTTTGAAGGTCCTATTCGGCAGGATTTGTTTGTGGGAATTCCCTTCGGTGAATTTCTTTTTCTTTTGTTGTTATTACGATGCGTCAAAATCCCAAAATCGTCGGGTTTAAAAAACCCCTTCACAAACCCTTCTCATTAGTGACGGGTCCATGCAAATTTGAGACGGATTCGAGGTTTTTGTCATCCATAATAAACATGCGTACAAAATAATTAGTGATGGGTCCATGCGGATTTGAGACGGATTCGAGGTTTTTGTCATCCATAATTAACATACGTACAAAATAAGAGTAAAATAACAACCCGACGTGTAGATGACTTGATGTTGATAGAGACGATTATTTTCGGTCTAACACCAATGTTTTATAAGGACATACTTGTTAGAACATAGATTGCAAAATGTGTATACTTAATAAATATATGTGACATGTAGACGTACACGTATAAATCATAAATATAATGTTATTATAAAGTATAGAATATTAATTAAATGTGTAAAATTCCTTAGATGGAAATTACCTATTTATGATGGGCAGAATGGTAATTTCACACCACTTAAGTGAAAGGGTGTAGTCCCTAGATGAGGTGCCATTGTTTTCCTATATATTGTAGGGGAAATATAGGGTCTTGATCTTGATACTGAGGCTGGATATGTGATTGAATCGTGTATAATCCACTTTTCGAATAAAGTATTTCGACCCTTATTGCCTGGGTTACACGAAATCCTTATTGGGATAAGACAATCACTCAATTTGTTTCTAGGCAAAGAGAACAAATCTAAAACTTGAGAATTGTTTGCTTTCGTTATATTGTTGTATCACTCTTGTATGTTATGTGTGTTACAAATGAGATCAAACATCTATATTTAAACAGATAGAGAGGTATCAGTAAAAGGGTACATTCAAAAGACATGACTTTAGCCAAGCAATCTGTCTTTTCACTTTGAAAAGGCACCTGTTCAGGAACTGCTCGGCCGAGTCAAGGGACTCGCTCGGCCGAGCACATATGTCTAGTGAAATTCTGCCAAGCTGCACGGCCGTGTCTTATGAACTGCACGGCCGTGTTGTTCATACTGCTCGGCCGAGCAAGGAGCAAGACACTCCAGAAACTTGGCCAATCCGCTCTGCTCGGCCGAGTCAAGGACTCTGCTCGGCCGAGCACATCAGCAAAATGTGCTGCCCTTTAACTTTTACTTCTTTATCGAGGTTGACTTCGTTTTAGCTCAAACGAGTGTGTACTCCACACTTTCTCTTACTCGTATCCGAGTCTAATACGAATCACATTGATCTCTTAGTAAATCACTATTACAATAAAATAAGTTGATGATACTAAAATCACCAACAAATCCCCTCCATTTTAGTGTAATCCTTTGATTTACTAGACTTTATAAATAACGAAACAAACGAATGCATAAATGAAAATGTCTTGCGATTGAATTTTCATCTTAGTATAATACACATTTCAAATACTCGAGAATCGGGGTGTCCTAACGATTGAACCCGTCAACTCATATGAATACCTGAAGATACTATACACATAAGTTCAGTACAATTCTCTTTGTTTAATCTTGACACTTTACAAGCCATGTGTCCATATCCATTAGTGAACATATAGGAAGCCAAGTCCTAGCTTCTTGAAGCGGCAAAACTTCATGTCCACATAGGTAGTTCCTTTAATCTTGCACCTGCATTTGCAATTTTTCAAAGGAACTATTAAGAAGATATACTTCAACCTAACCTTTACTTGCAGGTCTGAACACATACCTTGGGAAAGATAATAACATGTGTTCCAATCTCCAACTGCGAGCTTTCCACATTGAATTCAAGCTTCTAACGTTGTATTAGAAAGGAATTGGGTATCTCACAATTAGAGGATTAAATGGACTTTAATCCCATTCCCATTGCAGACTTATTTACCAAGTCTCCGGCTAACCCCTTCGTCAGTGGTCGCCCAAGTTTTGTTGCGACCGAACAAACTCAATCGATATCACACCATTCATGATTAACTCCCGAATCATACTATGTCTGACACCCAAGTGTCTAGACTTGCCATTATAAATCTGACTATAGGCCCTAGCCAAGGTGGCAGCACTATCACAATGGATAGACATTGGTGATATCGGTTTTGGCCATAATGGAATCTCATATATCAAGTTCCGAAGCCACTCCGCTTCTTTTCCAGCAGCAACCAATGCTACAAACTCAGATTCCATTGTAGAATGTGTATTACATGTCTGCTTTTTGGAAGCCCAAGAACTGGCACCTCCTCCAAGCAAGAACACCCAACCACTAGTAGAAGATGAATCTTCTTGATTGATCAAACTAGCATCTGTGTAACCTTCTAATATAGAAGGATGTCCACTATAACACAAACCATAGTCCATAGTACCTTTTAAGTACTTGAACACCCTTGTTATAGCATGCCAATGCTGTCTACTAGGATTACTAGTAAACCTGCTCAATCGTCCAACTGCATAAGCAATATCAGGTCGAGTGCCCGTCATAGCATACATCAAACTGCCTATGGCTTTTGAGTATTCGAGCTGTGACACAGGTTCACCAGTGTTTGATACAAGTTTCTCAGTAGGATCCATGGGAGTACTAACTTTAGAACAATTATCACAATTAAACCTCTTGAGAATTTTCTCAATATAATGAGATTGTGAAATTGCAATTCCCTTGCTCATCCGTTTAATCTTTATACCAAGAATTACATCGGCTTCTCCCATATCCTTCATAGAAAACTTTGATGACAAAAACTTCTTAGTTTTATCAACTATATTTTGGTCTGTGCCAAAAATCAACATGTCATCTACATATAGGCAGATGATTACACCTTACCGGATTCATCAATTCTGCTATATACACATTTGTCGGACTGATTTAATACAAAACCATTCGACAAAACAACCTCATCAAATTTTTGATGCCACTGTTTAGGTGCTTGCTTCAGCCCATACAATGACTTAATTAACTTACATACCTTATGCTCATTACCTGGCATAACAAATCCTTCAGGTTGTTTCATATACACTTCTTCTTCCAAATCACCATTTAAAAATGCTGTTTTGACATTCATTTGATGGATCAATAGATTCTGAATAGCAGCCAAAGCTATCAGAAATTTAATAGTAGTGATACGAGCAACCGGTGCATAGGTATCGAAGTAATCGATCCCTTCCTTTTGTCTAAAGCCTTGGATTACCAATCGAGCTTTAAACTTGTCAATAGTTCCATCGACTTTCATCTTCTTTTTGAAGATCCATTTGCACCCTAAAGGTTTACAGCCTGGTGGTAAATCAGACAAGACCCATGTATTATTTTCCACAATAGAACCAATCTCATCATCGATGGCTTCTTTCCAAAAACTAGCGTCTCGAGATTTTATTGCTTCATCATAGGTTCTTGGATCCTCCTCTATACTATAACAGTAAGAGTATTGAGATTCAATTTGATCTCTTGATCCCATAACTAAATATAGTTGAAAATCAGAACCATATGATTTAGCTTTCCTTACTCTTTTACTTTTACGAGGTTCGGGTGTCTCACTTGGTACATCAATTGAATGATCATCCATTTGAGATTCAGCCGACATTGGTATAATATCCTTGGGTCTAGGTATTGAAGAGAAACGATTCTCATCAAAGATTGCATCTCTCGATTCTATAATTGTGTTAATAGAAATGAATTCATTAGGTTCTATAACATAAAAACTATATGTCTTGGAATGCTCAGCATATCCAACAAAGATGCAATCAATACCTTTTTCTCCCAACTTTTTTCTTTTAGGGTCCGGAAGTCTAACCACGGCCCTACATCCCCAAACTCGCAAAAATGTCAAGTTTGGTCTTTTCTTATACCAAAGCTCATATGGGGTAATCTTGTTCCTTTTATTAGGAACTCTATTCAATAAATGACAAGCCGTTAACATGGCTTCTCCCCAAAACCCGTCGCTTAAGCCCGAGTAAGATAACATGGCATTAACCATTTCTTTAAGAGTTCTATTCTTCCTTTCAGCCACACCATTTTGTTGTGGTACATAAGGAGCCGTAGTTTCATGAATTATCCCCACGGATTGGAAATATTTAGGATCATAATATTCACCACCTCTATCCGTACGTAAGGTTTTAATCAAGCCATTTAGTTGAAGTTCAACTTCTGTTTTATAAATTTTAAATTTATCTAGGGCTTCATCTTTTGCATGCAGCAAATAAATATAGCAAAACCTAGAGGCATCATCTATAAAAGTGACAATATACTTTTTATTGCCTAAAGATGGAGTTGCATGAAATTCACATAAATCACTATGAATCAATTCAAGTTTTACAGAATTCCTTGTAACACTTTTAAAAGGTTTTCTAGCGATTTTTGTCAATATGCAAGTATTACACTTTTCCGTATTATTATCTATAACAGGAATCAAACCATCTTTGGACATTTCAAGCATTCTTTTATAGTGCACATGTCCTAACCGAGCATGCCATAATGAGGAATTGTTAACAACAGAGGAAGTCATAAAAACAGAACTAGAGTTAACAGGAATTTTATTTAAATTCAACATGAACATTCCATTATTATAATAACCAAATCCTACAAATACACCCGACTTTGATAAGATATACTTATCGGATTCATAAACTTGTTTATAACCACACTTGTTTAAGACAGGACCAGAAATTAAATTCTTACGAAGTTTGGGTACATATAAAACATTAAACAAAGAAATAGTTTTTCCCGAACTGAATTCCAACACCACGCTTCCTCTTCCTTGAATAGGAGCGAAATGGTCATCACCCATGTAAAGGACAGATCCGTCTTCCATTGGTTCATATGTCTTAAACCAACAACGATCCTTACAAACATGAGTTGTGGCACCGGAATCAATCCACCACGCAATAGCATCATCCTGCACATAAAATGCCTCAGAAATTAGTGAAACAGAATTTTTAATAAATCTGTTTCAACTATGTATTAAAATCTGACCTTGGTTTTGAGAATGGTCCTTAGACCCCTTTCCCGAACCACTTGTGCTTGCGCCATTCTTGTTGTTTCCAACACGACAATCCTTCTTAAAGTGACCAGTTTTGCCACACTTCCAACAAGCCAATTTAGGCTTCTTGTTGGGACCAGAACCATTGTCTTTGAAATTACGTTTCTTTCCTTTATTTTTATTGTTTCCACCCTCATCAATCATATTGACCGAGGGTCCAACAACTTCTTTTCCTTTGCCTTTGTCATTCTCTTGCGCCCTAAGAGATTCCTCTATGCGCAAGTGACTACCAAGTTGAACCAAAGACAGATCATCTTTACCATGTTTCAAAGTGTGTTTGAAATCCTTCCAGGAGGGAGGCAACTTATCAATCACACTTGAAACAGATATTGACTCATCCATCTTCAACCCATGCTGTGTATATTGTCCAAGGATTCTAAGGAGTTCATTGAATTGTTCCATGACAGGTCTTGAATCGACCATCTTGTAATTATTAAAATTACTTACAAGGAACTTCTTACTAGAAGCATCCTCTGCCATGTACTTGGATTCAAGAGAATCCCATAACTCTTTTGCAGATTCCTAATTTTGATAAATGTCAAATAGAGAATCAGACATACCGTTTAATATGTGGCCTCTGCAGATGTAGTCATCGTTCTCCCACTTCGATCTACGTCTGATGGCCTCCAAGTTATCATCTTCAAGCAATTCTAGAATAGGGGTAGACAGAACATACACCACTTTTAACGTTGTTAAAAGGAAGTGCATCTTCTTCTGCCAACGCCGGAAATCTTGTCCTTCAAATTTGTCTAGCTTTCCAAACTTAGTCGTCATCTCCTTCAAAGTACTTCCACCAGCCATGAGTATCACAAATACTTTATTCGTTTGTAGGGGAAATATAGGGTCTTGATCTTGATACTGAGACCGAATATGTGATTGAATCGTGTATAATCCACTTTCCGAATAAAGTATTTCGACCCTTATTGCCTGGGTTACACGAAATCCTTATTGGGATAAGACAATCACTCAATTTGTTTCTAGGCAAAGAGAACAAATCTAAAACTTGAGAATTGTTTGCTTTCGTTATATTGTTGTATCACTCTTGTATGTTATGTGTGTTACAAATGAGATCAAACATCTGTATTTAAACAGATGGAGAGGTATCAGTAAAAGGGTACATTCAAAAGACATGACTTTAGCCAAGCAATCTGTCTTTTCACTTTGAAAAGGCACCTGTTCAGGAACTGCTCGGCCGAGCACATATGTCTAGTGAAATTCTGCCAAGCTGCACGGCCGTGTCTTATGAACTGCACGACCGTGTTGTTCATATTGCTCGGACGAGCAAGGCACATGCCTCGGCCGAGCAAGACACTCCAGAAACTTGGCCAATCTTCTAAGCTCTGCTCGGCCGAGTCAAGGACTCTGCTCGGCCGAGCACATCAGCAAAATGTGCTACCCTTTAACTTTTACTTCTTTATCGAGGTTGACTTCGTTTTAGCTCAAACGAGTGTGTACTCCACACTTTCCCTTACTCGTATCCGAGTCTAATACGAATCACATTGATCTCTTAGTAAAGCACCATTACAATAAAATAAGTTGATGATACTAAAATCACCAACATATATATAGGCATACCATCAGCCTAGAAAACACAATATATTCTTTTATGCTCTCTACATAATCTGAGCATAAGAAAAGGCATCAATCATCTAGAAGATCTACATCCCCCTCCTTCATTTTCTTCTTCTTCTCTACCTTCCTTGAAAGAACAACATAAAGATACAAGATGGATTTATCAGGTATACGCTTCCGCCTTCATCTTTCTTCTCTTCTTAATCTAGACTTGAGTGCTTTGAAATTAATGGAATAGAAATGTTCCAACAATTGGTATCAGAGCCTCTCATGTTCTAGATTAAGTTTGAATTCATTAGCATATGTTTGCTTTACTTTGATTCATAATTCTGTTGAAATCCTTCATTATGATTTTTTCAATTTCTCTAATTCGTTGCTAGGGTGTTAGTAATTATTACTTAATTAAAATTCTGGAATGGATTGACGTTTTACTCGAAAGGATTGTGAATATTGCAAGATTATCCCATTGACACAATAGAACGTTTTATGTCGCACGACCGTGTTGGATCTACTTATGTATTCATGTCTTGGTTAAGCGTTAATTTTTGCTTGCCATTCATCTCTTGTGAAGAATTTTTTTTCTGGTAACAGCGTGTGCACGGCCGTGCACTTTCCTTGACCCGGCCGTGCACTCATGAACAAGTACGATCGAAAAGGCACAAAAAGCCAGTGCACGGCCGTGCACTTCTCTTGGTGAGGCCGTGCACCTTGGTTCGGCCATGCACTTCATTTGATTCGGCAGTACACCGCCTGAATTGAAAATTTGGATTTTCTAGAACAGTGTTTGCACGGCCGTGCGTTATAAACTTGCACGGCCGTGCACCTGCAGATTCAACTTTTTCTTCATTTTTTTTGAGTAAAACATGCATTATCAATCCTAAACTTGTTATTAATTATATGCTTAACAATTTCATACATTTCTAAACAATATTGTCGCCAAAGTGATTTACGTTGTTTAGATCCGAAGTTGTAAAGTGTTGAATGTATACTTTAATATGTGAATAAATTGAATTTTTCAAATAAGATCGTTTATTTAACTAAATTTATACATTCATTTGGTAACAAGTAAAGAAAACATTAGGTTGTCTTTTAAGTACTTAAATAGCCCCAAAGGAAGGTTAGGTATCTAATTAAGACATTGTTTAATTTTCTTTGTTACCTTAAGATAATCATTTATGAGTCAATTCATAGTCCAAAGATTAGTTTTGATGTCATGTTAATTATCTTTTCGATGGAATTCATTGATATAGTTAATCACTTTATTGATTATGTAGTTTCTAATACATGTTTTGTATTCATTCTTCGTTCTTACCCAACAGATTTAGTAAATGCTTTGTCTTTGTCTGCTTCAATGAACAATGTTCCGATGCTTAATGGGACTAATTTTAAAATTTGGAAAAACAAAATAACTATGATCTTAGGCTGTATGGACATTGATCTCGCATTAAGGGAACCAAGTCCTGCTCCTCTCACTGATATAAGCACTCAGGAAGATCACTTGAGTGTTGAGAAGTGGAACCATTCCAACCGCGTGAGTCTAATAATCATGAAGAATGTCGTCCCAAAAACATTCTTGAACAGTGTTTCTGAGGACGTTAATGCTAAGGGTTTTCTGGATACCCTTAAAGAACGCTTTGCTAAAAGCGAGAAATCGGAAACAAGTGCTTCCTTAAGGAAACTTGTTTTCATGAGGTACAAGGGTAACGGAAACTTAAGGGAATACATACTTGAGATGTTTCATCTATCGACAAAACTAAGGGCACTTAAGTTAGAGATTTTGGAAGATTTACTCGTGCACTTTGTTTTGATCTTTCTTCCTCCTCAATTTGGTCATTTTAAAGTGACCTATAATTGTCAAAAGGACAAGTGGAATATAAATGAACTTATTTCACATGTGACACAAGAGGAGGATAGAATGAAACAAATCAAACCAGAAAGTGCTCACTTAGCATCTACTTCTTCTCGTGTGACTAAGAGAAGAGGTAAAGAAATTGCAGTTGCGGTTGCAAATAAGAAGCATAAGGGATCATCAAATTATCATAAAGTTAAGAAGTGCTTCTTTTGCAAGGACCTTACTCACATGAAGAACGACTGCCCTAAGTATCGCGAATGGCGAATTAAGAAAGGTATGTCATTTGGTCTTGTTTGTACTGAGGCAAATTTGGTTTCAATTCCTTCATGTACATGGTGGTTGGATTCTGGTGCAACAACTCACATTAGTTCATGTATGCAGGGTTGCCTGAACTACCAAATCCCCAGTGAAGATGAGATATACATATATATGGGTGCTGGAAATCCGGTTGAAGTTATAGGCATTGGGACTTTTAGATTAATATTAAGTACTGGTTATTATTTTGTATTAAATAATACATTCATTGTACCATCCTTTAGACGGAATTTAATATCTATCACAGTTTTGGACAAGGAAGGTTACTCTTGTTCTTTTGGTAATAATAAATGTGATCTTTATTCTAATTCCAAGCTTGTCGGTACTAGTACTTTGTCATATATCGATAATCTTTATTTACTTGACACAGTCAAAACAATAAATGAGTCCCATAATAATGAAACCAAAACTAGAGGCACAAAACGAAAGTTTTCAAGTGAAAATTCTTATACCTTATGGCATAGGGGTTTGGATCATATTTTCAAAAGGAGAATTGACAAGCTTGTGTCGGAGGAAATCTTAAACAAACTTGATACTCCGGATAGAAACTTTTGTATTGAATGTCTAAAAGGAAAATTTACAAACTCCAAAGGAAAATTTGAATCATTGAGAGCATCAAATGCCTTAGAACTAATTCATACGGATATTTGTGAACCATTCACTACGCCTTCATGGAATGGTCAACAATATTTCATCACATCCATTGACGATTTCTCTCGTTATGGATACATTTATTTACTTCATGAAAAGTCTTAATCATTGAAAGTTTTCAAGTTTTTCAAAGCTGAAGTTGAAAATTAACTTGAAAAGACTATTAAAAATGTTAGATCCGATCGTGGTGGTGAATACTACGGTCGGAATGACGGTTCAGTTGAACAACGTCCAGGTCCTTTTGCTCGCTATTTAGAAGAGTGTGAGATAGTCCCTCACTACACCATGCCGGGCAAACCTAGCATGAATGGTGTAGCTGAGAGACGTAATAGAACCCTTAAGGATATGGTAAGAAGTATGGTCTCTTGTACTTCTTTACCTCACTCATTATGGGGCGATGCATTAAAAACCGCAGTTTATTTTCTCAATAGAGCACCTTCAAAAGCTACCGATAAAACTCCTTAACCGTCCCTAAATCATTTTCATGTATGGGATTGTTCAGCAGAAGCTAGGCCTTATAAGCCTAATGAGGGCAAACTAGACCCTAAAACCGTTAGTAGCTATTTTGTAAGGTATGCTGAGAGATCTAGGGGATATAAATTTTATGACCCGAAAACTAGAACTTTTTTCGAAATGGAAAATGCTAGGTTCCTTGAGGATGTTGAATTTAGTGGGGAAATTGAGAATAATAGTTTTGAATTTGAAGAGGAGGAGGAATCCGTCTATATGCCTCTCCCTATGGTTCCTATTGAAAATCAAGTACTTGTACCTGAAATTCAACAAGAACATATAATTCAAAACAATGTAGATCCTCCTATAAATGTTGAACAACATGAAAATGTTGATGAGAAAATTCAACAACCTCAAAATTAAGATGAACCGGTGCCCTTAAGGAGATCTAATAGAGCAAGAAGGAGCACAATTCCGGATTATTATGACGTGTATCTTGCCGAGAATGAGGAACCATTATATTTAGTGGGAGATGAGTCGCTCACCTTCCATGAAGCCATTAATAGTCCTAATTCTCATAAATGGATCGATGCCATAAATGAAGAGTTAAAATCAATGAAAGACAATGACGTTTGTGATCTTGTCTCATTATCTAAAAATGTGAAGTCCATTGGGTGTAAATGGGTCTTTAAGACCAAAAGGGATTCACAAGGTAATGTGGAAAGATATAAGGCTCGTTTTGTCGCTAAGGGATTTACTCAAAAGGAAGGCATTGATTATAAAGAAACATTTTCTCCGGTATCCTCTAAAAATGCTTTTAGAATCATTATGGCACTAGTTGTAACGACCCCAACCCTAGGCATCAATTTTTAATATTAAATTAAATGCTTTTAATATTTATATTTATTTTATGTGTTCAATTATGTCTTTAAATTCTTAATTTAAGATAATTCGGGTGAGAAGTAAATTTAGAATCTTCTATGAATTTATTGGACATTAATTAAGAAACTTGGGGAAATAATAATAATGGAAATATGATAAATAGTATAGGGAGGTTAAATGAGTAGAATGAATTAATGGGATAAGGATTTATTTTAATTTGGGAAGGAAGCCTTTGCTAGTTTTAATGGGGGGCCAAAAAGGAGTCTTGCTCTCTCCCTAGTTGACAAGTGGCCTTCCCTAACCCCTCCTCTTACTCCCTCATACCCGGCCCCTCCCCTCTATTATCTCCCTCACTTTCCTTCTTCCTCCTTCTTCATTTTCTTCATACTCCCTCTTCATTCTAAAACCATGGAAGCTCCCTTCTCCCAAGCTTGAGTCCAAGGCAATCCTCCACCAAAATCAAGTCTAGAAGCACCATTGAAGTTGGATCATCTTGGGAATTCTTCAAGCTAGAAAGATTAACCTCCCATCGAAAATCCTAGGTGAGTTGTTATGACCTCTTTTCATTTATGTGCTCATGAACTATCTATTGTTGTTCTTGATGTTGTAATTGTTGTTATATGTTTTGGAAGTCTTCTTGAAGTAAAGAAATGGGTTAATGATTTAAAGGAATGTAGTGGTTATGGAAGTTGACTTGAATTGATTATGAAATGGGTGGAGTTAGATTAGGAGATGTTAGCTTGAATGGAGATAATGAAATGGGTTGGAAATTAAGTGGTAGTTGATTTGGGTTTAGATTTTATTGGGGTTTAAAGGAAGTAGTATAAAGTGTATAAATTTTAGGAAGTTCTTCTAAGTTCACAAACAAAGAAAAAAATCGGTTTGGGACAAAGTTGGTTTGGGTTATTTGAAAGATTGTATTCGTTGCGAGTGGGTTCGGGGCACGAGTCGTGCCACAGGGCACGAGTCGTGCCTTGGATGGGGACGAGTCGTGCCTTGGAGAAAAGGGAAGTCGTGACCTTTAGGGGGACGCCAGGTTCAGTGGGGGTTAAATGGGCACGAGTCGTGCCCTGGGGCACGAGTCGTGCCCTGGCCTGGTTTCTTTGCATCAAGTTCTAAGCTGTTTAAACCAAATCAAACTAGAACCAAAATGAAATCTCTTTAACCTAGATTAAAGTAGAATACTTTGGCTACACAATGACATCTTAAGTGATCAAAATGGAATTGTGGAAGTAGTTTAATTATTGTCCCGAAAATGGTTGATAGGTTTGATTTGTAACTTCATCAAAATAGTTCCAACTTGGGAAATAGATCTTGAACTTTTATTAAGGTTGTTCGAGGTGGTATAATAATTATGTAAGAATGGTTTACGATTCATAGTGGCCTTACTTACTCCATACCTTTGGTGAGTAGTTGCAATAGAGTAAAAGCTATAGGTTTCACTATTGAGCTAATTGGTAATGGGTATGTATCACTTTGTGGCATGGTTATTCCAAGTTGTGGAATTATTGATTATAGGGTTACCTTAATATCCTAAGTATGGACTATTTGACAAGTTGTTATGTTATCCCCATGTGTGGATATGTTACTATGTGGTTGTATGGTTATTCCATTTGTGAATTTACTTGTTATCATTCATATTTGTTGATAATACTATGCATAGTGTATTACTTAAATGTTGCATTATGGCATTGATTGGCATGAGTATACATTACCATGTTGTTATATTACTATCCCGGTTTGTGGATTTATCTCAAGTATCTATCATGTGCTTGAGCGTGTTTATGTTCGGGTGGGTATGATGGATGCCAATCAATTATGGATTTGTTCTATAAGTGATTGAAGGTACATCATATCGGTGACCCTTCCCCACTCTGTGGCCACGGCGTGGGGCCGTGCTAACGGCTGTATTGACCCACAAAGCTTTACGAGATACATTGCAACCGTTGTAAGGAGGGACGATATTATTTTTGGGATATTCTAATATAGGTATCCTTTCTTATATGGATGGTCTGGGGTATGAGTCCTATAAGAGGTGAATGTGCTGGAGGCAATTCACCAAAGAGTGGAGTTTTACTCCCACGTTGTACGACTTATTGTTCAGACGGGAAAAGGTAAAATGAGGTAACGTAAGGTGTTTACCGCTTTCATAATGTGTTATGTGCTACCATGCTATGTGTTGCACTTTGTTTGGCATCTTGCTGCATATCATAATAGCTCATTGAGATTTATTCTCACCCCTCTCCCTTTACTGTTTTAGATCCCGAGACAGGTGAACCGAACCAGTGAGGCCGGGGATATCATTGTGGACTTTTGCTTTTGGGGCTTGACAAGTTAAGTATAGGAGTGGGTTGTTAGGAGTATTGGTTAAGTATTCCTCTTTTATAATTTGTATGGAAAATCCTTTTGCTAAACAAATGTTAATTAAGGTTTCCAATGTAATTGATCAGATTTCGGTTTATTAAAGATTGTAGTTGGATTTCCTTTAAGTAGGGATATTATCAATTGATTTTTATTTTGGAAGTTTGAGAAGTGGTATTCTTTTAAAGGAAAATAAATGTTTGAAAAATTTAGATGAATTTTCTTAGTTTGAGCTCCCTTAGCTCGGGACACGTGTTAGGTCCCGGGTTGGGGTGCTCACAGTTGGTATCAGAGCTTAGTTTAGAGGTCAAGGGTAGATGTCTAAACTAAGGGGGAATGTGTGAAATTGACGCCGAGTGTTTTATGCGGGAGTTCGTTCTAATGGCCTAAGCAAGGATGATCAGCGGAAAGTTCTAGAAATTAAAGAAGATTTGGGTATAGGTGGAATTCAGGATGAAGAGATGATGAGATTATTCAGGAAGTTTGTACAGGATATGGAGACTAGAGGATCAGTTCCGATTCAGCCTGAGGAATGTCAAAGTGATGGATGGGAAAGGTTTGTGAAGATGAACCCATCGAGTTTTAATGGATATCCGAATCCGTTAAAGGCAGAAAATTGGTTAGCAGAAATGAATAAGATTTTCAAGGTTATAGAAAGTCGCAACGAAGAGAAAGTTAGGTATGCCGTTTTCAAGCTGGAAGGTCCGGTGATCGGTGGTGGCGAGATCGTGAAGGGAAGTTGGGAGCGGGACCATACGCCCCAGACTTGGGATAATTTCACCAAACAGTTCGAGGATTATTTCGTTTCGATGGTTACAAGGGATAAGAAGGAGATTGAATTCTTAAGACTAAAACAAGGGAACATGACGGTAAATCAGTATTCGGTCCGGTTTGAGGAATTAGCTAAGTGTTGCCCTCAATTGGTATTGCATGAAGTGAAAAGGGTTCAGAAGTTTGTAACAGGTTTGAGGAGTGAATTTAGGAAGGAATTATGGATTGATAGTTTCATCAATTATCAGACAGCCTTAGATAGAGCATATAAGGTCGAGAAGGACATTGAGGAAAATAGTGGAAGGTCCGGAAGTGGGATTAGAAACAAGCCAAAGTATCTAGGACAAGAATCCAAAGTCATTAGAGGACAGCCAAGTGCTTTAACTTCAGGGAGTATGAGAGAGGAACTCATGGTAGCTTCTTCGTCTAGGCCAAAACCCAAACAGTATGGGATGAATTGTAAATTTTGCAAGAGGATTGGGCATACCGAAGATCATTGTTGGAGTAAGCAAGGTAAGTGTATTAAGTGTGGAGAGATGGGGCATTTTAGGAGGAATTGCCCAAGGTTTCGACAGGAGCGAGCTTCAGCGGCGGTCGGCAAGGTGGACGACAAAGAGGTGGTACCAAAAGAGATAGCGAAGGGGAGCCGAGAGAGAAGGTCTATGGTCGAGTAGGTGTTTCGGGTTCAGGAGAGATAGATCCCTCAGAGGTCGCTAGAGGTATATTCCCTGTCTCAAAAGTTAGGGGTCATATTTTATAGACCCTGTTGCACATCATTTATGTTTAGCATCACATTTTGCTTATATATGACATACATTGTTGAGAATTTGTTTTATTGTTAGAGGATTCTGCTCTTATGAGAGAATACCTCGAACCTTCTTTGGTTTACCACGATGGTGATGTGGTTATGACTGAGCATGTGTTGCCAGTTAGTTTGGTACGATTATTAATTTATGATTTTGAGTTATACTTGACCTGGAGGGTTAAGTAGTTGTTGTGTATTGGTAGACTATCATAATAAGTGAGTCTCCTTTTTCCATGCCTAAATTGCTTATATTGGTATTTGATATAGGTAAACCTTAATGTGAAATTCTTGTTATATATGGGTATTTAAGGTGAAGCTTTTGCAATAAGATGTGGAAGGTAATTGGTATATGTTAGACTTGCATAAGGAGTCTTTTCAAAAAATTTATGTGATAGTTGCGAGTAAATGGTAAATGTGCTCCCGTCAGTATATTTCATGTGTTGGTTCTGAGTAGGATAAGCAGAGTTGTAATCCTTATTTTGATGGCTTTAGGGTAATTAGAATTGATGATCTCCTTGTTAATTTAAGTTTCGGGAAGATCATTTGAGAGTTGGGTTAGTGATTCCTTGTGAGGAGTTCCTACGTACAAAGTTTGGTTAGTATGAGTTGGCTCGAGAGAATTTCAAATTTTGGGTTCTATAGTCTTAAACTCGGATGTTACCATAGGATCTTGTGAGGATTGAGTCAGTGATCTTTAAGTTGACAAGTGTTACCGAAGGAATTTAAGGAATTCTTAAGAATTGTAGAGTCGTTGCTTTAGTTGACTCTAAAGGACGTATAAATGATGTAGGATGTAATAAGGATGAATCATATTGTTAGTGATGGAAAATAGGTTGGCTTTGGACCCGATCCTTACCTTACCTAGTGGATGTGAGGATCTTGTGAAGTTTTAAGTATGTATTACCGGAAGATCAAGGTGTAGTGTTGTGCAAAATGGGAAGGTGATAGCGTATGTTCGAGGAAATTAATTTATATAGAGCGGAATTTTCTTATCATTTATCGAGAATGGTTACAATTGGTTGTGTGATTTAAATGGAATCTTATCTTTTGAAGCACCCTTTTTGGGGTCGGTTACCGATCCTAAGAGTTGAAGGATTTAGTTAGCCGAAAGGAAGAAGTTTGAAGACTATCCAAATTCTGGAAGAATAGGTTGTGTCGTGTGACGGATTTTCCTTTCAACTTGAGAAGTTTAAGTAACCTTAGCGAGTTTACATTCTAGCATTGAGATGGAATCGTATGAGGCATGGTTCGGGGAGATATTATCGATCTCCAATTTGTTGGGATGAAATTAGGAAGCTAGGCCTAAGGTAGATTAGCGCCAAAGTTGTTAATCCCTTTTAAGTTTTAGGAAATGTTGGTGAGTTGACGTATAGACCGACTTGGGGCAGCTTATTGAGCGTTGGAAGTTTTAAATACAATATCGTAAGGAATTGGGTGACATAAGTTGTAGTACTTTTATTTATCTATACTTTCTTTGAGGTCGTGAAAATTCGGGTTAGTGAGAATTGTATGGTATTCTTGGGATATTGCGTTGTAATATCATATTACTATTGAAATTTGGAATCTTGGAAAGAATCATGGTATTGAAGAGACAAAATTGGGAAGTGAAGTCCTAGAGTATTCGGGTTAAGAAAGTGTATAGTAGAATTATGCCGTTGAGAAATCTAATTGGAAATGTTAAAGTTAGAATGTGTGAAAGGTAACATTCGCTATTTGATCCTTAGGATAAGTCTTTTTCAAATTCGGGACGAATTTTCTTTAAGGGGGAGTGAGTGTAACGACCCCAACCCTAGGCATCAATTTTTAATATTAAATTAAATGCTTTTAATATTTATATTTATTTTATGTGTTCAATTATGTCTTTAAATTCTTAATTTAAGATAATTCGGGTGAGAAGTAAATTTAGAATCTTCTATGAATTTATTGGACATTAATTAAGAAACTTGGGGAAATAATAATAATGGAAATATGATAAATAGTATAGGGAGGTTAAATGAGTAGAATGAATTAATGGGATAAGGATTTATTTTAATTTGGGAAGGAAGCCTTTGCTAGTTTTAATGGGGGGCCAAAAAGGAGTCTTGCTCTCTCCCTAGTTGACAAGTGGCCTTCCCTAACCCCTCCTCTTACTCCCTCATACCCGGCCCCTCCCCCTCTATTATCTCCCTCACTTTCCTTCTTCCTCCTTCTTCATTTTCTTCATACTCCCTCTTCATTCTAAAACCATGGAAGCTCCCTTCTCCCAAGCTTGAGTCCAAGGCAATCCTCCACCAAAATCAAGTCTAGAAGCACCATTGAAGTTGGATCATCTTGGGGAATTCTTCAAGCTAGAAAGATTAACCTCCCATCGAAAATCCTAGGTGAGTTGTTATGACCTCTTTTCATTTATGTGCTCATGAACTATCTATTGTTGTTCTTGATGTTGTAATTGTTGTTATATGTTTTGGAAGTCTTCTTGAAGTAAAGAAATGGGTTAATGATTTAAAGGAATGTAGTGGTTATGGAAGTTGACTTGAATTGATTATGAAATGGGTGGAGTTAGATTAGGAGATGTTAGCTTGAATGGAGATAATGAAATGGGTTGGAAATTAAGTGGTAGTTGATTTGGGTTTAGATTTTATTGGGGTTTAAAGGAAGTAGTATAAAGTGTATAAATTTTAGGAAGTTCTTCTAAGTTCACAAACAAAGAAAAAAAAATCAGTTTGGGACAAAGTTGGTTTGGGTTATTTGAAAGATTGTATTCTGTTCTGAATTCTGGGTTCAGGGCACGAGTCGTGCCCTGGGGCACGAGTCGTGCCTTGGATGGGGACGAGTCGTGCCTTGGAGAAAAGGGAAGTCGTGACCTTTAGGGGGACGCCAGGTTCAGTGGGGGTTAAATGGGCACGAGTCGTGCCCTGGGGCACGAGTCGTGCCCTGGCCTGGTTTCTTTGCATCAAGTTCTAAGCTGTTTAAACCAAATCAAACTAGAACCAAAATGAAATCTCTTTAACCTAGATTAAAGTAGAATACTTTGGCTACACAATGACATCTTAAGTGATCAAAATGGAATTGTGGAAGTAGTTTAATTATTGTCCCGAAAATGGTTGATAGGTTTGATTTGTAACTTCATCAAAATAGTTCCAACTTGGGAAATAGATCTTGAACTTTTATTAAGGTTGTTCGAGGTGGTATAATAATTATGTAAGAATGGTTTACGATTCATAGTGGCCTTACTTACTCCATACCTTTGGTGAGTAGTTGCAATAGAGTAAAAGCTATAGGTTTCACTATTGAGCTAATTGGTAATGGGTATGTATCACTTTGTGGCATGGTTATTCCAAGTTGTGGAATTATTGATTATAGGGTTACCTTAATATCCTAAGTATGGACTATTTGACAAGTTGTTATGTTATCCCCATGTGTGGATATGTTACTATGTGGTTGTATGGTTATTCCATTTGTGAATTTACTTGTTATCATTCATATTTGTTGATAATACTATGCATAGTGTATTACTTAAATGTTGCATTATGGCATTGATTGGCATGAGTATACATTACCATGTTGTTATATTACTATCCCGGTTTGTGGATTTATCTCAAGTATCTATCATGTGCTTGAGCGTGTTTATGTTCGGGTGGGTATGATGGATGCCAATCAATTATGGATTTGTTCTATAAGTGATTGAAGGTACATCATATCGGTGACCCTTCCCCACTCTGTGGCCACGGCGTGGGGCCGTGCTAACGGCTGTATTGACCCACAAAGCTTTACAGATCTGTTGCAACCGTTGTAAGGAGGGACGATATTATTTTTGGGATATTCTAATATAGGTATCCTTTCTTATATGGATGGTCTGGGGTATGAGTCCTATAAGAGGTGAATGTGCTGGAGGCAATTCACCAAAGAGTGGAGTTTTACTCCCACGTTGTACGACTTATTGTTCAGACGGGAAAAGGTAAAATGAGGTAACGTAAGGTGTTTACCGCTTTCATAATGTGTTATGTGCTACCATGCTATGTGTTGCACTTTGTTTGGCATCTTGCTGCATATCATAATAGCTCATTGAGATTTATTCTCACCCCTCTCCCTTTACTGTTTTAGATCCCGAGACAGGTGAACCGAACCAGTGAGGCCGGGGATATCATTGTGGACTTTTGCTTTTGGGGCTTGACAAGTTAAGTATAGGAGTGGGTTGTTAGGAGTATTGGTTAAGTATTCCTCTTTTATAATTTGTATGGAAAATCCTTTTGCTAAACAAATGTTAATTAAGGTTTCCAATGTAATTGATCAGATTTCGGTTTATTAAAGATTGTAGTTGGATTTCCTTTAAGTAGGGATATTATCAATTGATTTTTATTTTGGAAGTTTGAGAAGTGGTATTCTTTTAAAGGAAAATAAATGTTTGAAAAATTTAGATGGATTTTCTTAGTTTGAGCTCCCTTAGCTCGGGACACGTGTTAGGTCCCGGGTTGGGGTGCTCACACTAGTGGCACATTATGACCTTGAGTTTAATCAAATGGATGTAAAGACAGCTTTTCTCAATGGCGACATTGAGGAAAATATCTATATGAAGAAACCAGAAATGGTGACTGATTCAGACCAAACTAATCAATTAGTTGTAAACTTAAGAAATTCAATTATGGTCTCAAGCAAGCTTCTCGTCAATGGTATTTAAAATTTAATCAAGTTATTCTTTCATATGATTTTGAAATGAATTTTGGTGAATATTGTGTATACCATAAGTTCAGTGGGAGTAGATTTATATTTTTGATCTTATATGTGGATGATATTTTACTTGCTAGTAATTAATGATAAGGATCTTCTAAAGGAAACTAAGAAATTTCTCTCAATCAAATTTGAGATGAAAGATCTTGGTGAGGCAACTTTTGTATTAGGAATCCAAATTCATCGTAATCGGTCACGAGGTATTTTGGAATTATCGCAAAAGAGCTATATAGAGAAGGTATTACAAAGGTTTAGCATGAAAAATTGTAAGCCACATGACACCTCTGTCTCTAAAGGAGATAAATTCAGTTTAAAGCAATGTCCTAAAAATAATTTTGAATCCAAGTATATGGAAAATATCCCTTATGCATCGGTAGTAGGAAGCTTAATGTATGCGCAATTCTGTACTCGTCAAAATTTTGCATTTATTGTTGGGATGCTTGGTCGATACCTAAGCAATCCGAAAAAAGAACATTGGGTTGCAGCCAAAAGAGTGATGAGATACCTACAAAACACTAAGGACTACATGCTTACATATACAAAATCGGATCATCTTGAGATCGTTGGGTATTCCGATTTCAATTTTGCTGGATGCCAAGATAGTCGAAAATCGACATCTGGTTACGTCTTCACATTAGCCGGTGGAGCGATATCTTGGAGAAGTGTCAAACAAACACTTGTGACTTCCTCTACCATGGAAGCCGAGTTTGTTGCCTGCTACGAAGCTTCCAATCAAGCTATATGGCTGCATAAATTTATTGAGGGATTGCAAATTGTCAAAGGTGTTGAAAGACCGCTCAAGTTATATTGTGACAATCGGGCAGCAGTGTTGTATTCTAACAACAACAAGAGTTCATCTAAATCTAAGCATATAGATATTAAGTTTCTTGTTGTAAGAGAAAGAGTACAAATGAACAAATATATATACAACTTATAGGAAAAAATTCCATGTTAGCGGATCCGTTTACTAAAGCGTTATCTCCTTTAGTGTTTCACGAGCACATTGCTCATATGGGTGTAACGACTTTTGATAATGCTTAATATAGTGAGAGTTTGTGTTGTGCTTTATTTGCTATTTGTTTTATTCAAATTGATCTCATTCGGTTAAATAGGACTAGTTGGTAGAATATATATACATGCTTTAATATATTCATTAAGTTTTACATGCTACACATCTATACTTAATCTATGTCATTTAGTTGAACATATATATGTGATTAATGTGGGTTTAGTTGCGAATCAATTACAACGACTGCCCCTTTAGTCCCTATATTTGTAAGACTAATGGATGAGATGGTTTTGGATGACAATAAAGTGCAGATGTTGATTGTCATTTACATTGTAAATATGATTTTATGAGGGTTTGTTAAAGTAAAAACACATGTTTGGGCAATCTAAGTGGGAGATTGTTTGAACATGAATTGTAAAATGTGTATACTTAATAAATATATGTGACATGTAGACGTACATGTATAAATCATAATTATAATGTTATTGTAAAGTATAGAATATTAATTAAATGTCTAGAATTTCTTAGGTGGAAATTACCTATTTATGATGGGCAGAATGGTAATTTCACACCACTTAAGTGAAAGGGTGTAGTCCCTAGATGAGGTGCCATTGTTTTCCTATATATATAGGCATACCATCAGCCTAGAAAACACAATATATTCTTTTATACTCTCTACATAATCTGAGCACAAGAAAAGACATCAATCATCTAGAAGATCTACATCTCACTCCTTCATTTTCTTCTTCTTCTTCTTCTTCTTCTTCTTCTTCTTCTTCTTCTTCTTCTTCTTCTTCTTCTTCTTCTTCTTCTTCTTCTTCTTCTTCTTCTTCTTCTTCCTTGAAAGAACAACATAAAGATACAAGATGAATTTATCAGATATACGCTTCCGCCTTCATCTTTCTTCTCTTCTTAATCTAGACTTGAGTGCTTTGAAATTAATGGAATATAAATGTTCCAACAATACTCCCTTAGTCCGACTAACTTGGAATTTTCTCTTACGGCTCGTGATTAAGAAATATTAATAAATAAAAGGAGAGAGAATAAGTGAATAATGATGTATTGTGAGTATAAAAAGTAAAACAAAAGAGAGAATAAGTGGAAGGAATATTGTTGTTACTATAATAAGTGAGTCCAATTGAATATAAGAATGATATGAAATTGTCATTTTGGTACGTTTATAAGTTAGTGCTACGCCAAAAATGGCAAATTGTCATGGGTAGGGTGGGAGAGAGAGAGAGTAAATTTTTTAAAAAAAATCTTAAAAACTCTTTGGACAAAAATTAGTGCACAATTTAAATCTTTGGTCAATTTGTTAACCATGCAAAAGTAAAATGCACTTGAATTCAGGAAAGTTAAGAATGATTTAATTTGAGCTGATTTAGTAAACTCGTGCTATCAACGCCTTTTACTGGTATATCATCTTCATTTGAAATTTTAACTGACTTAGATCTTCTTGTCGAGTGAGTGTTATTTTACGCTTCAACTCATAAGCTCTAGGTGCACTCTCGTTGCCAAAACGCTCATTCTATGCTTCCTGCTTTGTCATTGCATGCTTTACACAATTGCAAATGTCATTCTCCATGGAACTATGCTACCAACCTTTCACTTTGGCGATGCGCAACAACTCTGCAACGCCTTCTTTGGGAGTTGAAATTGTTCCATCAACAAATCCAAACTTGTCATTTGCAAACAAGACATTGCTCATCTCAACTGTCATATTTGCATAGCTCCTATCGCGAAGAAGGTCGCTCATTAACACGATCCACCGTGACTCTATTGATTTGTTGCTTTTGCTGCCACTATTTTCAGTAAAAATGGTGATGATGTTTGGATCCCTACGGAAAAAAAAAATTTTAAAAATTGCAGAAGCTTTATGGTGTTACAAAGAAGAATTCGGAATTCAGTGCAAGGAAATAACGTTTGGTATCATGTCAAACGTATACAATAGCGGTTACATATATACAAGTAGAACTAAGATTGATAAGCATTATCTCAATAAAATGAAATGATATGATAATTAGAAAACAAGGAAAAGATAATCACGAATGAATATAGGGAAATAGCCACGAAATAATGAAGAATATTCAATCCAACTTTTTGTTGGAATATTTGTGTTTGCGGTACGTAAGTTCACAGATTATGACCTTGGGATTATCTGGGCTTGAACTGAATTGGAAAAGGGAACAAAATCTCGTCTGAAGCTTCGCGGGGGAGAGCGGCCGCGCTCGTGCCAAGAGCGGCCGCGCTTAAGGGCCGAGGCTTCGCCACTTTTTCCTGGAGCTTAGCGCGGTCGCGCTCCTCGCTAGGGCGGCCGCGCTTGTGACGGGATTTGACTTTTCCTGGGCCGATTTGGAGCAGGTTTTTAGGCCTAATTAAACCTAAAACCTAATTTTTACCACACATATAAATACTCTTTTCCCTCAGCCATTTTTGGTACATGAATATTAAAGAGAAACACAATTCTCTTGCTTTTATTCATTGATCAATCACTCCCGTTCATAGAGATTCGTTCGTGAGATTCAAGGCGACTGAGATAGGACCGCCGGTGACTACCTACCTGTGTGCTGCTCTGTGGTACGTAGTCCGTGATCGTTTTATCCTCGGAGAAATTTGCCTGTACCTGAGTTGCACCAATTGGGGGCAATATTTTCTCTTAGGACAGTCTTCCTAAGGCGACTCGATCAAATCACGATAAGTTTTCTAACCGTTTGATTTCTTGTTTGTTTGTTTTCTGATCCTGTTCCTTGGCTTTCGGTTTTGCTATTGGCTTAATTGGTACGTTTGACTTGATCAATAAAATCCCTACTTGTTGATTAAATTGTTGTTTAATCAGTGGTGCTTATTAATTTAATTTCCAACGATCTAAGAGAAAATATTATTTTATTTGATCATGTCTCGGTGGTTCCTCTAGCTCTCCCTTTAAGTCCCTAGTTGACACCTCCGATCTTAGGAGAAGTTCGGTGGCAAGAACTTCAAGCGTTGGTACGAACGCATGAAGATCTGGGCCGTCAATTAAGGGCATGTATGCAGTATGCCGACATCCAAATGTCCCGCTACGAATGGTGATGATCCGAGTTAATGTGGGCTGCGTTAAGCTGTGGAAGGAGCGGGATGATGTTGTTCGAGGATGCATTACATCGGCTTTGTCGAATGCACTCTTTGATGTTTATTGCTCTGCTCCTCTCATTTCTTTGCGTCCTTTGTGGGAAACGCTTTCCACGAAGTGCAAAGACCGATGACTCAGGTGTGGAAAAGTACCAAGTGGTAAAGTTCTGAATTATCACATGAGTGAGGGAAAGTCGGTTACCGACCAAGTGCACGAACTCCAAATCATTTTGCGATCACTCAAGGATGTTGACATGGGACTTCCTGATAAGTTCGTTGTCATGGCTATCATTGAGAAGTTTCCTCGATCTTGGGGAATTCGGTATGACCCTCAAGCATCGTCTTGGAAACTTGACACTCAATGAATTGATGAATGCAATTGCAATTCGGGAGGTGCATAATGGTAACCAACCTAGCGTACTGTGGAAGGCCGCTAATATGATAACCGGTAAAAGCAAGTTTAAAGGAAAAGGTGTGAAAACTTCTAAGGATAAAGAAAACCATGATAAACTTAAAGTTAAGAAAAATAACTTTAGGAAGCCAAAAGCAAAAGCAGGCTGCTGGAATTGTGGAGAAGGTGGACACTTTTCTAGGGACTTGCCCGTCCAAGAAAGGAAAAGGACCACAAGCCTCTGGCGATGACCATCCTGCTGTCAACATGGTGTTGGGTCCGAAGGATTATGATGATCCCGACTCGACGCACCTGGAGTTGACGCTCGACCTGCAATGTTACAAAGTATGTAACTTCTTGTCACGAACTCTTTCATGTCTATGAACCCAACGAGTGGCTAGTTGTGGCTGGGGCAAATGTGCACGTTTGTGCGATAAATTGCTATTTGTGTCTTACCGGCTGAGCGTGGTAGATCGGTGACGATGGGGAACTCTAGTGCTGCAACGGTGCTTGGGACTGGACGCGTGGACCTGAGGTTTCCTAATGGGCGCATTCTTACCTTGCATCGAGTGTATCACGTTCCTGATATTCGTCGCAACATTATTAGTGGTTCTAGCCTAGTTAGGGAAGGATTTGAGATTTCATTTAAGTGTAATAAGGTTATAATTTTGGATTCTGGTAGTTTTGTGGGGAAAGGTTATTCCTCGGATGGTTTATTTAAAATTAGAGTTGAAACTGATGTGTGTTTGCATAATAATTTTAGTTCTATTGATTATCCTGTTTTGTATTCCATTGAATCTTCAAATGTTTGGCATGGTCGTTTAGGACATATTAACTATGATTCTGTGAAAAGAATGATGAACTTAGATATTATTCCTAAACATGCTATTGACAAGAATTCTAAGTGTCACGTATGTGTTGAAGCTAAATCTACAAAAGATCCGTTTAAAACGGTTGTGAGAAATTCTGAAATTCTAGATTTAGTTCATACTGATATTTGTGAATTTAATGGTGTGTTGACCAAAGACAAAAATAAATACTTTCTCACCTTTATTGATGATGCTAGTAAATACTGTTATGTCTATTTGCTTAGTTCTAAGGATGAAGCATTAGATAAATTCATTATATTTAAGAACGAAGCAGAAACACAAACTGGCAAGAAACTTAAACGGTTAAGGTCTGATAGAGGAGGTGAATATGAGTCTAACCCCTTCATGTATTATTGCCAAGAAAACGGAATAGTACATGAAGAGACTCCTCCCTACACCCCTCAATCAAATGGTGTTGCGTAACGTAAGAATAGAACCCTTGCGATATGATTAACGGTTTGCTCATAAGTTACGGGTGCCCCAAATATATGTGGGGAGAGGCTTTGAATACGGCTTGCCATATTCTGAATAGAGTCCCTCCTAAACATAGAAAGGAAAGTCCGTTTGAACTTTGGAGAGGTCGACAGGCTAGCTTGAAACACTTAAAAGTGTGGGGTGCCTTGCAAAGGTACTTGTACCCGCACATAAAAGAAAAAAGCTTGGACCTAAAACTGTTGATGCTATCTTTATAGGTTATTCTGAAACAAGTTATGCATTGAGATTTCTTATTATAACATCTGAAATTTCTGGCATAGATGTGAACTCTATAGTTGAGTTACGTGATGCAACATTTTTTGAGGATGTGTTTCCTATGAAGAACGGACTTCCTAAGGAATCCAACCCAACCACTAATTCTATTCCTGCTCAAGTAGAGGAGCTGACCAATGTGGGGGTTGATTCCAGTGCAACTCATTCTGACGATGAGATTGAACCAAGAAGGAGTAAAAGGGCAAGGACCACCAAGGACTTTGGAAATGATTTTATCACTTACAATGTCGAGGGTGATCCTCTAACCTTCAAAGCTGCTATGGCTACTTCTGATGCCAAGCAGTGGAAGGATGCTGTTAAGAGTGAGATGGATTCTATTGTCTCTAATGGGACATGGGAATTGGTCGATCTCCCTCCTGGTTGTAGCACGATAGGATGTAAGTGGGTCTTTAAAAGGAAACTGAAATCGGATGGAACCGTTGACAAGTTTAAGGCTAGGTTAGTGGCTAAGGGATTCAAGCAAATGGAAGGAATAGACTATTTCGATACCTATTCACCAGTTGCTAGATTGACTACAATCCGAATGCTTATCACATTGGCCTCTGTATATGATCTTCCTATCCATCAGATGGATGTTAAGACCGCTTTCTTGCATGGCGATCTTGAGGAAGAAATTTATATGGATCAACCTGAAGGTTTTGAGGCCCCTGGCAATGAGAGAAAGGTTTGTAAACTTGTTAAGTCCTTGTATGGACTTAAACAAGCCCCTAAGCAATGGCATGAGAAATTTGATAAAATTATCTCATCGTTTGGCTTTGTTAATAATGAGTTTGATAAGTGTGTTTATAGCAAGAGTATTGGTGATAGTAGTATTGTCTTATGTCTGTATGTCGATGATATTCTGTTGTTTGGAACGGATATGAGGATAATTGATACTACTAAGGCATTCTTGAAAGGTAAGTTTGAGATGAAAGATATGGGAGTAGCAAGTGTGATTCTTGGCCTTAAGTTGACTCGTTCAACTAGTGGCATAACCATATCGCAATCTCATTATACTAAAGTGTAATTGAGAAATTTGGTTATAAGAATTTCAAAGTGGCTAAGACTCCATATGACCCTTCATCTGCTCTTACTAAGAATGAAAGTGGAGTACCGATGGCTCAGTTGAGATATTCTCAAATAATTGGAAGTTTGATGTATCTTGCCAATTGTACTAGACCGGATATATCCTATTCGGTTACTAGGTTGGCTAGATATACTCAATGTCCAAATAAAGCACATTGGGAAGCTCTTGATAGAGTTCTCAAGTACTTGAAGGGAACGGTTTCCCTTGGGCTGCATTACGGTAGATACCCTTCTGTTCTTGAAGGGTATAGTGATGCAAGCTGGATTGCCTTTAACTCTGGGAGTTATGGCTGTACGGGGTATGTTTTCACCTTAGGCGGAGCTGCAGTCGCTTGGAGGTCGACCAAACAAACTCTATTGTCTAGGTCTACCTTTGAGGCCGAATTAGTTGCCCTTGACACTACTGGATTGGAAGCTGAATGGCTTCGAGGACTTATGTCCGAGTTGCCCATGGTCGCAAGCCCATGCCTGTTATCTCTGTACATTGTGACAACACTGCCACAATTGAGAAACTGAAAAGTGTCAAGTACAACTGTAAAACTAGGAGGCACATCCAAATTAGATTAAAATCTATAAGGGATCTAGTGTCTCGGAAGGTGATAGCTGTTGATTATGTTGGTACCAAGGATAACACAGCTGATCCTTTAACCAAAGGGCTAGAATTTTCTCTAGTTCAAAAATCTAGGTTGGGGATGGGACTGAACCCCGTCTGACTCAAACGCAGTAGCAACCCAATCTACCTGAGTGGAGATCCCACAAAGGAGATTCAATGTGGTAATAACAAGCTGTGGGGTGAATCGGAGCACTTAATAATAGATTGACATGTTACATGTCTGAGTCTATCCCCTGAATAGCCTAGAGGTGCTCATTGCTGCTAATTTAGTAAAAGTTTGGAACTTTGAATGGGATCAAGTCTTTTAGACAAGATGTTAGCAGTACATCTTCTGAGATGCCCAGCTAAGTGAGTGTTGTTGTTGGCCGCAACTAGAGGAATTTGGGTTATTCCTTGAAAGCACTCATGATAGAGGATCGGGACGTATGGCTTATAAGCGTCAAGTGTTCGATAGAGGGCCTATCATAGCTTTTGTCGTGTTTGTTACCAGCAAAGGCCTCTACATCCAAAGGCATCAGATTCAAGACACCCGTTCATCTGGTCCTGTGGAGGTTTGCGTTGGATAACATAGGTAGTGGTTCAAGCCGGAAGGTACCATTATTGAAAGCATGGCAATGGACAATCTGTACACGTCATATTTCTATGAACTTGTGGGGGATTGTTGGAATATTTGTGTTTGTGGTATGTAAGTTCACAGATTATGACCTTGGGATTATCTGGGCTTGAACTGAATTGGAAAAGGGAACAAAATCTCGTCTGAAGCTTCGCGGGGGAGAGCGGCCGCGCTCGTGCCAAGAGCGGCCGCGCTTAAGGGCCGAGGCTTCGCCACTTTTTCCTGGAGCTTAGCGCGGTCGCGCTCCTCGCTAGGGCGGCCGCGCTTGTGACGGGATTTGACTTTTCCTGGGCCGATTTGGAGCAGGTTTTTAGGCCTAATTAAACCTAAAACCTAATTTTTACCACACATATAAATACTCTTTTCCCTCAGCCGTTTTTGGTACATGAATATTAGAGAGAAACACAATTCTCTTGCTTTTATTCATTGATCAATCACTCCCGTTCATAGAGATTCGTTCGTGAGATTCAAGGCGACTGAGATAGGACCGCCGGTGACTACCTACCTGTGTGCTGCTCTGTGGTACGTAGTCCGTGATCGTTTTATTCTCGGAGAAATTTGCCTCGCACTCCGAGTTGCACCAATCGGGGCAATATTTTCTCTTAGGACAAATCTTCCTAAGGCGACTGATCAAATCACGATAAGTTTTCTAACCGTTTGATTTCTTGTTTCGTTTGTTTTACGATCCTGTTCCTTGGCTTTCGGTTTTGCTATTGGCTTAATTGGTACGTTTGACTTGATCAATAAAATCCCCTACTGTTGATTAAATTGTTGTTTAATCTGTGGTGCTTATTAATTTAATTTCCAACACTTTTATGTCCCTACCAATAAAGGTCATCCATATGATTATCAACGATTTCTAATTTTCGGAGGTCACGACTACTATGCAATTCTATGAATTCGGGGTATGTATCGTAGTATATGAGTATATTACGGTAATACTAAATCCTTACTATAAAATGTAATTCATATTATCATAATATGTAATTTATATTAATATATTATTTTCGCGTGTTCAAAAGTGTTCAATTGTAACCATGTTATTAGAAAATGAAAGTTATGTTATTATAAAATACTATTATAATTCATGTTTTTATAAAATTAGTAATGTTGTGTTGTACTTACAATCTGGACCCTAATCCGTAACCCTATAAACAGGAAACCAAATATCCCCAAATCAGTTGTATGATAGTAGCATGGAATAATGGTTCTCTTGGGGGTAACTATATCTAATTGAACATTGCTTAATTCCTCCTTGACCCACAGCAGTGCACGCAACACATGCTCCCGCGCTGATCTCTCTCTCTCCTTTAGCGGGTATATATAGCACAGCACTCTCAGTTACCTCCCCACTCTTCACTTTGCATGTGATCTCTCTCTCTCTCTCACACACACACACACAGAAAACACTTCTAATACACCGCCATTAACGATTCTTCTACAGAGCTCGAAAATCTCTTCAGCTGTACGGTAATTCAGTACCGCCTTCAACAACGTCGACATGTTTTACTCTCATCAGCTCCTTGCTCGGAAAGCTCCGCTCGGTCAAATATGGTGAAATTAAACTACTATCTCCTTTTGCTAATTCCATTTCCAGTTTTCCTCTATCGATTCCCCTCCCCCTTCCTGTAAATTAAACACCATTTTCCTTTACTTTTTAGACTGTATATTCTTCCTTCGCCAACTGTTTGATTGTGTTTATCAAGCGTCTTTTAGTTCATTCCATTTTGACGTTAATTCAAAATTCCATTGAAGCCTTCTTCAAATCAATACGTTGGATTGCGTTTCTATGTGTGTGTATATGTGTCTGTTTCGTGTTTGTATGTGTGTGTGTGTGTGTGTGTTTCTATAGGTATTTATGTTCTGCCCAGTTCATGTGTGTATTGTGTGTGCGCGCTTAATCGTATCGGGTTTACATTTTGAAGGATGGCAGCTACAATGCATGCGAAGATCAACCGACGGAAGCTAGATAAGCTCAACATTATCAACATTTGGTTAGCTATTTGATTACTTAATTGTTCGTCAAAAATTTTCCGATTCAGAACTAGATTTTTCATTAATTTATATTTTAACGTTACAGCGAAGAGATTTTAAATCCTTCCGTCCCAATGGCGCTCAGACTCTCTGGAATCCTGATGGGTAAATTAGTCAATTAATCCTCCGCAAGCTTGAATCACTTTCGATTTGTCTAACTTTTCTCTCCGTTAATGTAATTGATCAGGCGGGGTCGTCATCGTCTACGAACGTAAAGTGAAACTTCTCTACGGTAAGCTCAGGAATCATTCCTAGTTCTTCATTTTCTGTAATTCATGTATGTTTTAGTTTCTGTAACCTGCACCCTAATCTAATTTTGTTCATTACAGAGGATGTAACTCGACTTCTGGTAAATATCTTCTTTACTCTGTTTTTGTATTTTCTTAATTTTGGTTTAGTTATAGCTAGTAGATAACTTCTGATGGTGTTGCCGTAATTGGGTTGGTAGGTGGAAATTAATGAAGCATGGAAGGTGAAATCTGTAGCTGATCCTACTGTCCTCCCAAAGGGAAAATCTCAAGCGAAGTGAGTTTTATGTGCTTATTCTGTGTTCTCAAGTCCAATGCTCTTCTTACAGTAATTGAATAAGAGTGAAATCGTAATAGGAAACAATTAAAACAATTGTGTTCTCAGAATAGTTCGGTCAGGGCCCCTGACTCATGGGTAATGCACATGGGCAATGTTTATTTGAAGGAATACAAGCAAATTTTAACAACCCCCCCCCCCCTACAATAAAAGGGGGGGGGGGGAGGAATACTAGCAAATTAGGCTGTGTTAGTTTTGGCTGTCCATGATACATGGTATTTGTGGTCATTTTAAAATTTTGTTTGGACTTACTTTTCACTTCATATATCTGATTTATGGTTTGATCAATCAAGACAATACTACAAAGAAATCATGAAACACAAAGCAATTAAGGTTTAGTATCTAGAACCGAAAGGCTGTGACTGTCATTGTGGCAAAAATGGGATGTAAAGAAGCATTCAAGAGGTTTCGACTATGATCCTAGCTAATTGGGTTTTGGCTTTCTTCGTTAAATTGATACAGTGGATTTTTTTTTATCATGCATATTTTAGTGATATCATGTGGGGAAACAGGTCAAGGAAGTGTTATCATGTGAGAGTGTGAGAATTGCTTGGTGCTCAAGAGAACTTTTGATTGCAAGTTACTTAGCTTTTGTGGGGGTCTGTTTTGTGTTAATGTCAGGTATGAAGCTGTTACACTCCCAGAGAATCAAGCAGCTGACCTTGGAGAGATTGAGCAGTCACTACATTATACTAATTCAAACACAATTATGGGATTCCAGCAAACTGCCTATATTGCCATGGTAAATTCATTTTCTCCCTCAATCTCAGTTTTCCTTTCTTTTTCTTTTTTTTTTTGTTAGGTCCCAAATTAAGTGCACTTTTTTAATGAAATAGTTTGGGCTCAAAAAAGAAAAAAGAAATAAATGCAATCTTATAGTGATATAAACACTAATTCACCAGAGGCACTTATTCTGGGCACACAATAATTTATTTTCTTATTGAATGTTCGTCGCACTGTTTCATAAATACTGTTCAGTTAATGATTCACAAAATCCGCTAATTAAATATGAGTAAACAATGAGTACTTTGGAATTGAAGCTAAAAGTAAGAAAATCCTCTGTTTATGTAGCGATTGGACAATGTCGATGAGCCCTTTATCAGCCACAACCCCGGGGAAAAAGATCTGCCTCATAATCATCATCAAGGTTTTCTTCTTTTCCCCAATCTTCCATGAAGGTATTAAAAGCAACGAAAGTGATATACATGAACAAACCATATGTAATAAAAGTGCTGTATTTTGGAACTACCAATGCATAAAAAAACACTTCAAAACCCTTGAAAATTATAGTATTACCGTAGTATGTATTTTGTAATTCGTGTTAGTGCAATAAGCCAATAAATGATCATGACTTTACCAATGCATAATGGGGACATTAAAGTGAGATACTCTATGCAATTTCTTGTTTAATCTCCCTCTTACTCGCAGCTGATGCTGCCAATATCACCTTATTTGAGCATTTTGATTCATACCAGGCAGATACAAGTACATTCAATCGCTTTGAAAGGTGAACTCCTCCTTATTATGATGGAAACTTGAATATTTTTTTCCCGCAATACTTACATTCTGCTGGTCAATATTGTATAATTACAAGGCTTGTACATATAGTAGACTACTTCATTTGCTTCTTTTATAGCTGCCAGAACTCTATTAACTATTTTAATATCGGTCATTATTGTTTGCTTAAAAAATAATTGATGGTAAATTGTGCAGGTTTGACATTGAAGATGATGAGGATGATCAGCAGGTCAATTTTGCCCAACAGGAGCATACTGAAATCCCGAACACTCCTATACCTTCTCCACCCCGCCCTGAGGTTCCTCAACAACGTAAGCCCCACTATTGTTGCCTCCAGTAGTCTTGACCTTGTGAACAGTGTGAGACGAGAAAGTGAATAATTTTGCTGGGGAATCATACCTAAAGGATATAATGATATGATATAGTTATAGAGCTAGTGTTTTTAATTGCCTTGTAGAGTTTACTTCTAACCCCTATCATTGGGATTTCAGAATTCTCCAATGAAAATGTTAAAAAGTAGGATAAAGCATTTATTTAGTTCAAATGACAAATCGTACATGTCACCTAATTGTGTAGCTTAAATCTATTCCTTACAGATGGTGGCTAGGGTGCCATTTTGTAGTGCATCTTTAAAGTTGGGGACTCTCCAAGTCTAGTTCCCAGTATTTAACTAAGACAGATTCTTATCAAAATAAGAAAGAAGAGTCTGATGTGATTTTGGGTTGCCAGATTATTTATTATTGCTTTAAACCATTCAGTAGGCATTTATTATACTTTATACCAATAATGTAAGACTGATGTTTTTTAAATCAATGAACCCCTCTTTCTTATCTGTCTTCTGTAAAGTTGCACTGGTCATATGGTCTTTGCTGATTGCTAGATGAAGTCTGAAACTAAATGCACCTTTACTTGTGCTTTAAAACCTGTGTGTAGTATATTTTATGTAAGACACTGATATTGAGACATCTTATGTCTGTGTGTGTATGCTAAGTACTGACTGAAAGACTTCTTATAGCTGATGAAATCCTCGAGCAGCCTCCTGAAGATCACCCCAATCAGCAATCAGATGAAGGCAGGGAAACTATTCAGGTATCTTAATTGCTATGCGAAGTAAAAATGCACATATGAAATGATTCAGTGTTGAATTTATCAATAAAGAATTTTATGTCTTAGGCCCAGCAGGGTCAAGCGAGGCAGGGGCCATTGCGAAGGAGAGCGAAAAAACTTCCAGCTTCAGTTGTGGATTATGAACAAACAATTATTCCTGGTCAAACGTACCAATCTTGGCTCCAGAATACTTCCGATATTGTGTCAAGAAGAGGTACAAAGAGAAAGGTAAGTTTCTGATGGCTAAAATGCACATTGAAGGTTCTACTCTATGTTACCAAGCTTACAGCTTCCTTTTCATGATTTCTTTGTCTATTGGTAGTGAAACTAATTTTAGGCACACTATCCTTTTGGTCAAAATTATGAGTTAAAACAATTCAATTGCATGTATGTAGTCAAATTATCCATATCTTCTGCACTAAAGAAATATGAAAAGCAATAACATCCTTTATAAATTGCAGCACTGGGGTACCATGCCCTCTATGAAGATTGCCAAACTTATGGAGCTACCCCCAGTGGGACTACTTTGTGGGTTATTTACAAATCAAGAATCCTACTATCCTGCTCCTCTTCTAAAACTGTGGATGAGAAACACCCAACCTCTGCAAGATTGCCCATCGGGTTTGAATTTTCTTATGATAGTTTTTTGACACTTTCCGCTGATATAAGAAGAAATTTAACTTGATATTAACTTGCAAACAGGGAGGACCTCCCCAGCCCAACCACCTGAGCCGTCATTATCATCACCCTCCAAAAGACCACATTTACGTGATCCAGCAGCATTTTTTGTAAGCTAATTACTTAGAAGTATATAGTTGAGAAAACATAAAAAGGAAAAATGCAAGTTTCTGATAATGTAACGCTACTGTGAAGCCGCTGGATGATTTTCATAGTGGAGTTGGTTCCCAATCATTGGGAGTTTCCATAGAGAAGCAAAGGGCGAATGTTAATAACAATGGCAAGCAATCTGAAATCCTCATGGAGCAGCTAAGAAGCAACCTTCTGATCAATGGAACAAGTGCAAATGGGACGGATAGGATGCCAGCAACTGAAGCCAATATGGTCACCCCTGGAAATTCTGGTAAATGTGACTTTTCAGACTTCATCTTCTTTTCTAGGAAAAATCCTTAAGCTATTTTTGAAAGTAAGAACACCATGCATCGGAATTATAATCTGAGCAAACTAAAACTGTAAATATAAGCTACGGGAGCCCTAATTCCAATTACAACCCTTGAATTTTATGATGCCTTTACAAAACCTTAGTGTTTATAAAGAGGTCTTCTAACAATGATTTTCTCGTCATGGCAATCAACAGGAGATGAAGTTCGATCCATTCCCAGCTCAGGATCTGGACATGGTTTCGTTTCACATAATTCAGAAGTCAGTTCAATCAGGTTAGTAGATATTTGTGATCGATATCCTATTGCCTGCAACCTCAGTCTCTAAAAAAGTTTTTTGTTATAAGTCAGACTTCATGAGGAATATATATGTTTCCATGTTTACTTGATTTAATGCTTTGCGCATTCTCCTGAATTTCGCAGTTTATTTTACCTAAATCTCAAAAACTGATTTTTTAATATTTTTTCTTTTTGTACCTCTAATTTGGAAACACAACTCTTGTTAAGGCCATGCGGAATGTAAGGATACTAAAGCTAACTTCTGATATTTATACAGAAATGAGTTGTATGTTTTGTATGCCTTAAACTTCCAAAATTTCAGGGCCAACAAGAAACGAATCTTGTCCTCATCTAAACACAGTGGGAGTGGCCTAGAACCTGTGGCAGAGGAGAATTCATGGCATCACCCTGATCCAAATTTCAAGTTATCAAAACTATCTGAAACCGGCGTGACACCTGATAATGGTAAATATCCCGTCAGTTTTCTCATTCAACTCAATTTTATTATGTACGTATGAATTAATTCTACCCTGCACTTCCCAAAATTCAAAACCCCTCCTCTGTTTTTTTGCAGATCTCTTGGTTGAAACTGGACCAACACAAACTCAGCATAATCCCATTATTGATCAACCTATGGACCAAATAACTGATTCTATCCGCATGTAACATTTTATATTTTGATATATTACCTCCACCCCAAAATAAATGTCCAAAAAATTTCAAATTTGCTCTTGATAAAAAAAAAAATCGGACATTCATTTGGGACAAAGGGAGTACAGATTTTGTTTTGTTGCTAATAAAATTCACTTTATCCCAAGTATCTCTTTCAAGTAAGCTAATATGAAGCACTGGACTTGATGTTTACAGGCACCTGAAGATGCATTTTGACACACCCGGATCAGCTCAAACTGAATCCCTCAACCAGCTTGCACTGGGAATGAATAAGAAACGTGCTGCCTGTCTTTTTTATCAGACTTGTGGTATCTATCTTCACTTCCTTTTTTTATTATTTTTCATCTGAAATAACAATACAACTGTCATTTTTTTTTTTCAAATTTTCTTCAATTTAATAGTAACAATGAAAAAAATCTGGTAAGAACTGATATAAATGAGCATTTACCTGCAGTTCTGGCTACTCGTGATTATATAAAAGTCGTACAAAGGGTGCCTTATGGAGACATTCTAATCTCCAGAGGTGTAAAGATGTGAAAGCTAGGAAGAGCATTTCGGTTTGGTACTGTCTATATTAATTTTTCTTTGCATAAGCTGAATTATCAGATTCAATTATTCCGCTATAGCATCAAAAGCGAGTAATCTTAGAAGTATATTGACAATTAGTGTTAATGGGCAGATTATACGTATCGAGTGAGTTATTAAAAGGTCTCTCATTTTTCTGGTGTAATTGCAGCATTGTTCCTCTGTTTAAAACCTTGATGTCAGATACTCAGATGCTTAGAGATCTTCTATTGAAACTCAATTTTACTAGATTTTCATATCTCTTTGTGGTATCATATACTCCATCCGTCTCATAATAAGTGTCGCGGTTGGCTTGTTAAACTTCTTAAATTAAAAGAAAAATGAAAAAATGTGGTTTACTTGTTTGTACATTATTTGTACCATGATAAAATTGTAGTAAGATTATAAATTTATTTAGAAACACGGCACTTAATTTGGGACGGAGGGAGTACTATTGTGGATTGTTATTTCTTGAAAAATGTTTTGAACCAATATGCCTGATTGTGTTTGTGTTATTTCATGTTGGGTAGCTACCATTGACAATGGGAATTGGAAATATTTTTGTTGATACAGATGCAACAAATAAGTTGAAAAACTAGAATCATTTTCCAGACTTATACAAGTCCAAAAGTAGTTCAATCTCTGCAGGTTTTTCAATTTCATTTACAACTTTTCAACATAGGATTTCCTTCATTTGACTAAAAGTTTTGATTAAATTGTTCATGAATTTAAAATCACGGGTTCAAATTCTGCAAGTATTCTTCTGCATTTGTACATGATCCTTTCCCAAATCCTTCCCGTGCGGGACCCTTGTTCAAGACTACCTAACAATTATTAAGGATCCGAATGATCCTCCGAAATCACCGAATGATCCTCCGAAATCATAGCACAATCTCAGTTATTTTCGTTTCCTTATTTGTAGGAATTGACAATGTAAATATAGTTATTATTTGTTAGCAATTTAGTGATTAGGTATATCGTTAGTGATTAGGTATATCTCTTATTTTTTTTGTATTTTGATCATGTAAATCTCTAGCCTAAGATAAACATCTTAGTTGTATATATATTGGAGCTAGTCTCCCATGAGAACACTATGATCCGTCTCATCCATGAGACGGGTCGGATCCAGCCCCATGACTCATAACCTCCCCGTCACCTAAAGCAATCTCGAAGCCAAAACCACTCACCCTGCCTTGGCCCAGTTCCTCTTCCTTGGCCCCAACAGGCCGGCCAGCCCAACCTTGGCCCTAACTTTGCTCGGACATGTCCCTTGCTTTGCCCATAATTGGCCGGCCACTCCTGGCCATGCATTAGGCATTTTGGACCAATTTTGGTACTCGTTTCCTCTCGCAAATGTACCGTCGCACTTTGGCCACTATAAAAAATTATTTTGCACCTTGCTCTTTGAGATTTTATTTTTCACTTTAGCCCATGAATTTTTATAAATCAAATTCGTCCAAAATTTTCATATTTCCAATTTAGTCCCTAAATTTCCAAAATTTTCAATTTGGCCCTTGAACTTCTTCATAAGAAAATAATAGCTGCATCCCAAGTGGCAAAATAGCAAAAGATGTCATTGGAAAACACATACAAACACATAGTAAAAGGTGAGCCGCTAATCTACACACACAAACACGCAGTGAAAAGGTGCGACTGCTTTCTACACACACAAACACATGCTCCCTCCGTCCCGCTAATATTAGCACAAACACTGTTTGCGCGGGAATTAAGGAATATGATATTTTAATAAAATGTTGTGAGTGTAAAAGAATGAGTGGAGAGAGAATGAGTGGAGGGTGTAATAAATTATAATGGTGTTGTGAGTATTAAAATAATGTAGGAGAGAGAATGAGTGGGGTTGGGTGAATATTTTATTAATATAAAGTTTCCTTTTTGGGAGTGTGCGGATATTAGCGGGACGCCCAAAAAGGAAAGTGTGCTAATATTAGCGGGACGGAGGGAGTAATAATGTGCGTCATACTAACTATAACTTAAACAAATGAGAAGTATTACTCAAAATGAAAACAATTTCTAACACTATTATTAGTTAAAAAAAAACCACGCGCTCTACCAACTGAGCTAAGACGGCTGTTGATTCCAATCCTTGATTTTATATATAAGGATCTGCCGACATGAAAGAACTCAATTTAGTAACTGAATGTTTGAATTAGTGTTTATAGTATAATTTTTTATTTAAAAAAAAAAGTAATAATAGGGACACAAAATGTAATGATTTTATAGGTGATTTTGCTTGTTTTTTTAGTTTTGATATTATTTTTTCGGCTTTTCAGTGATTTAGAAAAAGTAATAGTTACAATCTCTTAATGTAATGACTGTATACATATAAAGTAACATTGTTCATAAGTAAACGTAATACCTGTTTTAAAAAAAACAAAAGTTCATTTTCACCCATTTTTTCAAATGTAATACAAACTATATGTATTACATTTGAACTGTAATAACTTATGTATATGAATGTAATAGTTTATACAAGTAAATGTAACATTTTAAGTATTACTTTTGCCAAACGAAGAAAACATAGGGAAAAACACTATTACTTTTCTGTATATATGTATTACTTTAATGTATACAAACTATTACTTTATATGCATACAATCATTACATTATGTTATAATAAGTATTACTTTTGCCAAACGAAGAAAACATAGGGAAAAACACTATTACTTTTCTGTATATATGTATTACTTTAATGTATACAAATTATTACTTTATATGCATACAATCATTACATTATGTTATAATAACTATTACTTTTCACAAATCGAAAAAAAGTAATTGTTACATTTTAGTTATAATAAGTATTACTTTTGCCAAACGAAGAAAATATAGGGGAAAACACTATTACTTTTCTGTATATATGTATTACTTTAATGTATACAAACTATTACTTTATATGCATACAATTATTACATTATGTTATAGTAACTATTACTTTTCACAAACCGAAAAAAAAACAAAATTTTAAATTTAAAAAATTTTTTTTTGCCCTATGAGAGGCTCTCACACACAACACACAGCTCATTCTCACACAACCCATTTCTCTCTCTACCCTAGCCCTTCTCTCTCTAAACTCAATTACCATGGCCGCTCCCTAGATCGTCTTCCCCAACCGTTCCTCGCTCAGTTCTCCGGCCAAAACCTTCACTCTCCCTCTAAAATCAACCGGCGATCCTCTCCCCTTCAAAATATAAAATTTAAAATTCAAATTTTTTTTTTCCAATCGTGAGTTGGATCTGTTTCGTTGAGAGATGACTGAGGGAGTAGTGAAGAAGACGATTGGGGGAAGCTAGGTCGCCATGGAAATCGCTTTAGAGAGAGAAGCTCGTGGTGGGTGAGGTCTCCGTTCAGAGGGAGAGAACGGTGAAGGAGATCGGTGATTTTGGAGAGAGAGAGCTAGACGCCATTTTAGCGTTTAGAGAGAGAAACTGAAAACCGCCTAGAGAGAGAATGAGAGAGAAGGCCTTTGCGTTAGGCGGGTAGGCGGGTCATGGATCCGACCCGTCTAATGGATGAGACGGGTATTCATGTTCTCGAGTTTTTGTCTATATATTGTAAACCAATGATTAATAAAATTTAAGTTTTGCAATTCTCTTTATGGTATCAAAGCAAAATGATCAATTTTTCTCCCACCAGCCGCAACCCTAGACTGCTACCTCACGCTTCCGCATGGCTGCCCAAAGCTCTTCTGCACTACCCAACCCAGCAGAGCCAAACCACCCTATTCTTCTTGTCAACCTTGCTAATTGCAAGACCTTAACACCCCTCACCTATCTTGCTTGGTCCTCCCAAGTTACCTCCATACTATTTGGCCTTGATCTCCTTCAATTCGTTGATGGAACTCACAAACAACCTCCGGAATCTATCACAGCCGAAGGTAAGGAAAGCCCCAACCCTGCTTTTGTTACTTGGAATCAGCGTCACATAATTTCGGCACGCGGTCCGATTCGCGACGCGAATTCGCATACGGAATTCGCTACCCCCGAGTGAATGCGATTCGCTTAGGTATTTTCGTTAAGAATTCGATTCATAATTCGCTTCATGTATTAGTAAGGTTAACTATCTGAAAACAAAATTTAACATCAATATTCATTAACTAACTGAAAACATACAACTCAAAACACAAATCTTAACAATCTACTAATATTTAAAGCTTGATTTAAAACATAGTTAACAGTTTACTTCTTCCTAGAGTACACTTGCTCTACCCTAGGCCTTTTAGATGACGATGTAGGTTGACTGGACTCATCTTCTCTAGCTCCAACTCCAAGTTCAGCTTCCACAACAAAATCACTATCTAAATTCTTCCACCTCATATCTTTGAGCTCGTATGGAGAGAATTCCAAATATGGATCCTCGGGATCAACATCCCACTTTCTACACGGGTCACTTGTGTATTCCTTTGTCAAACGAGCAATGAGTCGTAGATTACAATGAATGTAAACTAGCTTATCAGCACTTGCATCAGTTAGCCTATTCCTTGTCAGATTGTGAATGAAGCCATAGGTGCTCCAAACCCTTTCGGCAGAAGAGCTACTAACAGGCTGCGACAAAATTTTCTTAGCAACTTCAGCAAGTTGCGGAGCTTGTGAACCATATAAAGTCCACCAATCTATTGGGTTCCTACTAATTGCATCAGCCTTAGCTTCAGGTAGAGAAAAAATGCCTTTCTTCATTTGAAAATCGGCAAATTGGTCACGAAGCAACTTCCGCTCATCTTCATCTTCACCAATTCTGCTTAAAGCCTTTAAGCAACCCGTCATAACCTCTTGGTCTAAATTAGGAGAAATCCTAGTGAACCCACCAGGAGCGGGAGCCTCTAAATAGTCAATATCATAAAAACGAGGGCAAAGAGCATAAGCTAATGATGTAAAGTAAAACGCAGCGGAATTAAAAAAATAAAAGATAATCGATTAAATCCTCGCAAAAGGAGTAAAACCGATTAACGAAATAAAAGGGATATGATTAAACTTCTCGCAAAAGAATTTAATCTAATAATCAACCGAAGAAGATTATTGGGAAAAGCCAATTAATGACTTTAAGATTCACAAAAGTGAAAGAACTTGCAAACTTGCAAAAGAATTTAATTGATAAAAAGGTCTAAATTCGGATTACAACCTTAGGCCTATTTTATAGTGCCCATAAAACTTGAAAAACAATCCTAAACCTTCTAGAATTACTCCTAACCTATATGGTAACTAAATATGACTCAAAAACTAGTAAATCTCCTCAAAATCTACTCTAAAATAATCTCTAATCATCCTATTAAAATAAATGACGAAAATAATAAATAAAATATAAACTAAAACAAATTAAATCCTAAAATACTAATTAAAATACAAAAATAATTAATATATTTGACTTTGTCAAATATTTCTTGAACCGGATTACATCATTCACCCCCACTTGAAAAAGGATTCGCCCCGAATCCTCGTCCGATCTTTGAAACGAGCCATTCCATCGAAATAAATACTTTGAATAAATTCGTCCTTTTAGCAAAATTTGAGGTAACCCAATTTTGTCCGGATATAAAATTATTTTATCCATCTCATCCTCCTTGTGTTGTGTTGATCTTCCACCCCTTCCTCCCCTTTCAATAAATTTTCAACACCCATGTAAGTCCCATACGAATTATAACCAGAAAGATAATAGAGTTGTGAGCCATTATCCGATTGCACACCGGTGTAAGAACCCCTATATGCATTCATGTAATTATGGCCAACCGATTGATTGAAAGTTCCGCCATATTCTGGATAGTGATAATCATAACAGCTAGTTGGTGGTTGGGAAGTGCCTTGCTCCGTAACAGATTTTTTATCAGTAGCACTGTTTATAGAAATAGAATCGCCTGAATAAGGTACAGTACATGCACTGAAATTCCCTCCTTTCGATGAACCTGAACAATGCTCAAATCACAAATAACCTCTTCATCAAAAGATTTTTCTTGAGTAGGAAATTCTTCAATAGACAACTCACCCTTAAAGATCGGAATATCCGCCCTAATCTTGGATCGTTGATCTTGAGGAGGCACTGCCCTGGCCTCACCTGCATCATTATTCGAAGCATCCCCGCTTATCGGATCACCACGGTGGAGATTTTTCCCGCGAGGACCAGCCCGATTTCGTGGGTTGACACCACCTTGACCAACTTGCAATCCTCTCAAAAATTCCATCGACTCTCTATGTTGACGCTCTTGTCGCTCTCTCGCAGCTTGTTCATTGCGATTCAAAGCTTCAAGGATTGTGGTAAGAGTAATATCTCCGTTGTTACATTCCTCGACAGCCATCTACTCGTCAAAGAACCCTAGGATCGACTGATTTCTGATACCAACTGATGTAAAGTAATACGCAGCGGAATTAAAAAAATAAAAGATAATCGATTAAATCCTCGCAAAAGGAGTAAAACCGATTAACGAAATAAAAGGGATATGATTAAACTTCTCGCAAAAGAATTTAATCTAATAATCAACCGAAGAAGATTATTGGGAAAAGCCAATTAATGACTTTAAGATTCACAAAAGTGAAAGAACTTGCAAACTTGCAAAAGAATTTAATTGATAAAAAGGTCTAAATTCGGATTACAACCTTAGGCCTATTTTATAGTGCCCATAAAACTTGAAAAACAATCCTAAACCTTCTAGAATTACTCCTAACCTATATGGTAACTAAATAGGACTCAAAAACTAGTAAATCTCCTCAAAATCTACTCTAAAATAATCTCTAATCATCCTATTAAAATAAATGACGAAAATAATAAATAAAATATAAACTAAAACAAATTAAATCCTAAAATACTAATTAAAATACAAAAATAATTAATATATTTGACTTTGTCAAATATTTCTTGAACCGGATTACATCAGCTAAGCAATGTAACTGAATATTCATCTTGTCCCACCTGCCAACAATAATATCTTTTATTTCTTTGAGGTCATCTTTGCGAGTACTAGCCATTACCTTTTCTTGAACCTCACCAACCAAATTATCCATACGCTCATAAATTTCACCCATTTTAGGACCATCACCATCACAAAATTTCAGCACACTCCAAATTGGTTTTGTTATCATCACAATATTTTGAGCTTCCTTCCAAAAGTAATCATCATTAATAATTTCAGCAACCTCACCACCCAAATGTTTTATATGAGAATCTTGTTTTGCTAACCATGTTTTTCATGCCTTAGTGACAACTGTTGTTGCTAATGCATCTCTAACATCAAGCAACCTTTTCAACATAATATACATAGATGCAAACCTAGTGCTTGCTACATGCAAGAGAACCTTAGTTGTTCTAGATGCAAACATCGCCTTAGGTTTGTCATGCCCTCTAAAAAACTTCACAATTTTCTTCCCTCGCTTTCGTATCTCAGCCATCCAAGGAAATTTCTTAGATAAATCTTTGAAAATCAAATTCAAGGTATGAACAGTACATGGAGATTGGAAGATGTGAGGATGTACCTGTTGAATTAAAACATTTAAACTTATTATCCCAATTGAAATTTTAATAAGAACAATTAATAATGTTATAAAATATACACATATTATGATTAGTAAGTATTATTAACTTCAAAATATAAAAGTTTATAATGTACATCAAATATATTAGTAGAATAATATTTTTACTATGTTTTAAAAAGTAATTTTTCTAGTTATATATTTATGATATTTTATTATTTCCTAAAATCAAATGGAAAATAAATTATTTTTCAGAAAACCAAATAAATAATTTATAAGGTTATGTAAATAAAGAAATATTCTAAACCATAATATGCAAGAAGTATAAAATTATTTTCTAAATTATTACTTTATAAAATTAAATTATATAAATTATTTTTTAAAGAACCAAATAAGTAATTTATAATGTTATTTAAATAAAAAAATGTTAATCATATAACGTAAGTAAGATGTATAAAATTATTATAATATTTTGCAATTTTTCCTCGACAAGAGTTTGATAAAAATAACAACTAAGATGTATAAAATTATTATAATATTTTGTAATTATCATAACTGCAGATCACAATCCTAGATGACAAGAAAAATAGATTTCTTGAAAAAAACATAAACTGTTGGTAAAATCACAAAAGAAAAAATATCCAGGTACAATGTTCTCACTTTCTCGGTTCTCACGTTTTTCTTTTCCCCAGTCCCCACCCACAGCAAACACTCTCAACTTCCAAACCCTAACCCTAATTCCTCGCCGCCTCCTCCTTCTCCTCCTTCTCGCGCCTCCAGTAATTCTCTAACCTTTTTCTTCTTCTTCTTCTACATGGCAAAAGCCGCAATCGAGCCAATTTTTGGGGGTAAACCTTCAGCGTCGACAGCCATTCCCAGATCTACAACTACGCGGAGTATTAGTCTTCTTCGATCTGCAAAACAAACGGAAAAATAAGGTATGATTTTAATCTTCTCCCATTTTTTTCATTCAAGCGAATCTGGGGTTTTTTTTTTCAAATTTGGAAGAACAGTGAAAATCGAATTTCATAACTTTTGGGAGCGAATTCATTCGTGAATTTGGGCATTTTGATTCAGAATCGAATTGCGATTCGATTCGATCGAACGAATTCGGAATTCGACCCCGTTATAAGCGAATTCTGTGACCCTGCTTGGAATAGGCAAGATCGCCTAATCCTTGGTGCCCTTCTTGGCACCCTAGATAATTCCGTTGCCCCCCTAGTTTCTCATGCGACCACATCCAACGAAGCTTAGAACATTCTAAAGAAAACCTATGCCAATCCTTCTCGTGACCACATCCTTCAATTGAAAGACCACCTAGATTCCATCACTAAATCCAATCTCACAATCACTGAATACATGCAAACTGTTAAGTCTTGCATTGACAAACTTGCTCTCTTAGGCAAACCCATGGATCCGGAAGATGTAATTGCTAAGGTTCTCAAAGGCTTAGAATATGATGCTTTCAAACCCATCATTGACTCCGTTAGGGCTAGGGACAACCCCATATCCTTTGAAGCCCTCCACGAAAAGCGCATACACCATGAACTCACCCTAAAACACCAACCCTCCCACACCACACCTGCCTTTCCCGCCTCTGTTCATGCAGCCTTCTCCCACCCGCCACCATTTCAGCCTCGGCCACCCCCAAATCAGCCCCTCCTCAATCCCGTACCAACACTGCTGCCCCCTTTAAAGGGAAGTGTCAATATTGTCGCTTTGTGGGTCATGTCATCTCGCAATGTCGCCAATTCAAACGAGATTTCCCTATGGTCACCTTCCCTCCGCCTCCTTCCACCCACCGCCCATCTCGCCCTACTCAGCCTCACTCCTCGGCCCAAGCTCACACTGCCACTTCCTCTCGACAATCTCTCTCCGCTCCTTGGCTTGTGGACAGCGGAGCCACAAATCACATCACAAATGATCTCTCTACTCTCTCCCTTCATCACCCCTATGATGGCACAGACGATGTTATCATTGGAGATGGTTCCTCCCTCCCCATCTCCAATATAGGTTCTTTCTCTTACACTACTTCTATTTCTTCTCTTCTCTTTAATAATATACTGCATGTTCCCTTAATTTCCGGCAATATCTTGTCCGTTTCTCAGTTTTGCAAGGATAATAATGCCACTATCTCTTTCTCACACTCTTCTTTTTTCATAAAGGAACTCTCGACCAACCGCATTCTCCTCCAAGGAACATGTGATCGTGGTGTCTACACATGGAATCCGTCCTTCTCTCCTCAAGCTCACACTAGCTCCGCCTCAACTCTCAAGTCTTGGCATCATAGACTAGGCCACCCCTCCCTCCCTATTGTCTCGTTTTTGAATAATAAATTTTCCTTATCTATTCCTAGTGGTTCCTTTACTTTTTGTAATCCTTGCAATATTAATAAAAGTCACAAACTTCCGTTTGCTACTTCTTCTCTACATTCTCACGCACCACTTGATTTAATCTTTTCGGATGTATGGACATCTCCCGTACACTCCTATGACAATTACAAATATTATGTCATCTTCGTTGATCATTTCACAAAATATACTTGGCTCTATCCACTAAAACACAAATCCGACACCTTTTCCACCTTCACTCGGTTTCGTGCCCTAATTGAGAAATTCTTTGCTAAACCCATTCTCCAAGTTTTCTCCGACAATGGTGGAGAATATCTAAAACTTACTCCGTCTCTTCTTAACAATGGTATTTCCCATCTCACATCTCCTCCCCATACCCCCGAACACAACGGCTTCGCCGAACGTCGCCATAGACACCTAGTTGAAACCGGCCTCACCTTGCTCTCTCATGCAAACCTTCCTCTAAAATTTTGGCCTCATGCCCTCACCACCGCAGCCTACTTAATTAACCGCATGCCCACTCCCACCCTTCAAAATGACTCTCCGTTCCTTCGCTTATTCAACACTGCCCCTAACTACACCAAATTCCGCTCATTTGGGTGCCTTTGCTACCCGTGGTTACGCCCCTATGCCCCACACAAACTCGCCCCCAAATCTACTCCATGCATCTTCATTGGCTACTCCTCCTCCCAAAGTGCTTACCATTGTTTAGACCCAACTTCAAACCGTATATATACCTCTCGCCATGTCAAATTCGTTGAATCTGAATTTCCCTATACCACACTCACCTCCTCCACCCCTACACAGTTAATGACCCCAAATGAATGGTGTTCCCTTACAATCCCAATTCTCACAACTTCCCACCCTTCTCAGCCTATTGCCGACCCACACCCCCCCTTCCCCACTCTCTGCCGATCCCACTCCAAACACTACAGTAGCCACCACACCCATCCCAGCCACTCTTGTCCCATCCCAGCCCACTACTCCCCCTACAATCTTGAACCTAGCCGACACACCACTCTCTCCTACTGAAACAACCTTACCCAAACTGCCCCCCAACCCCCCTCCTCCAACCCGAACCATAATTACCCGACTGTCCAACAATATAAGAAAACCCAATCCCAAGTATGCCTCTCTAGCTACTCTCACCAATCCTACCTCCCTTCCCACCTCCATAAAACAAGCCCTTGCCACTCCTCACTGGCATGCCGCCATGCGTGAGGAATATGATGCCCTCATGCGCAACCATACTTGGACTCTTGTTCCCTCTCACGAAGCACCCAACATCATCGGGTGCAAGTGGGTCTTTCGTGTTAAATACAATCCTGACAACACCATCTCCAAATATAAAGCTCGTCTTGTGGCGAAGGGATTCCACCAAAGGCCCGGACTTGACTACTCTGACACCTTCAGTCCCGTAGTTAAACCGGTGACCATTCGTCTCATTCTTTCTCTTGTCCTTACCCAAGGTTGGTCTCTTCGCCAACTTGATATAAACAATGCCTTTCTACAAGGTAATCTTTCTGAAACCGTTTTTATGTCCCAACCCCCGGGTTTTCTGAACAATTCCAACCCTTCCTTTGTCTGTCGGCTTTCAAAGGCCATCTATGGTCTTAAACAAGCACCACGTGCGTGGTACACCAAACTAAAATCTTTTCTCATTTCCTTTGGCTTCACCCCTTCTCTCTCGGATCCATCTCTCTTCACCTACACTACACACTCGAGTCGTCTTTTTCTGCTTGTCTACGTCGATGACATTATTGTCACTGGCCCCTCCGACTCACTTCTAACGTCCTTCATCACAATCCTTGCTTCTCGCTTCTCACTAAAAGATCTCAGTCCTCTTTCTTATTTTCTAGGAGTCGAGGTCACACCCAATTCTCATGGTCTTCTACTCTCTCAGTCTAAATACATTAATGATCTTCTAGCCAAACACAACATGGACAACTCAAAACCTGCTTCCACCCCCATGAACTCCTACCCACTCCTTTCGGCCAATCCTAGGACACCCATTTGTAATCCCTCTGACTACCGTGCCATAGTTGGTAGTTTGCAATATTTATCCCTTACTCGTCCGGACATTGCTTTCCCGGTCAATAAACTTGCTCAATTTATCCATCACCCTCAAGAAAATCATTGGGCAGCTCTCAAACGCCTTCTTCGATATCTTCACGACACTATTCACTTAGGTCTTCAACTCTTCAAAAGTTCTCCTCCCGTTCTTCATTCTTTTTGTGATGCCGATTGGGCCGGCGATAAAGATGATTTTATCTCCACCACTGGTTTTTTGGTATATCTTGGGCGCAACCTCATTGCATGGTCCTCCAAGAAACAACGGGCCCTTGCTCGCTCCTCAACGGAGGCTGAATTTCGTGCTGTGGCAGCTACTACAGCTGAACTTATGTGGGTTCAAAACCTTCTCTCTGAACTCACTCTCACCCCCGCAGCACCACGGTCATTTACTCTGACAATCTCGGAGCAGCTAACTATTCAGCCAACCCCATCTTTCACTCACGTATGAAGCACCTTGCTCTTGCATTCCATTTTGTGCGCGAACAAGTTCAATAAGGAAGGCTTCGAGTTCAACACATATCCGGATACAACCAACTTGCAGATGCTCTTACTAAACCGCTGTTCCGAGTTCGTTTCCTGTCCCTTATTTTCAAGATTGGACTCTATTCCAGCCCGTCCAACTTGAGGGAGCGTATTAAGGATCCGAATGATCCTCCAAAATCACCGAATGATCCTTCGAAATCATAGCACAATCTCAGTTATTTTCGTTTCCTTATTTGTAGGAGTTGACAATGTAAATATAGTTATTATTTGTTAGCAATTTAGTGATTAGGTATATCTTTAGTGATTAGGTATATCTCTTATTTTTTTGTATTTTGATAATGTAAATCTCTAGCCTAAGATAAACATCTAAGTTGTATATATATTGTAAATCAATGATTAATAAAATTTAAGTTTTGCAATTCTCTTTAACAATATCATAATCGCAAAAAAATACTATATTTTAAGTTTTATTTCTGCTAGATAGTAATATAATCATCAAACTTTATGCCATAGACCAAAGACTTTGAAAACAACCCATATCAAGAATAAGATTGTAAAACCAATACAATCCAACTACGGTATTACCATTCCGTCTCATCATAAGAGATACTCCCTTTGTCCCATTCAAAAATACACAATTTTTCATTTTAAATATCCTATTTAAAAAGACACACACAAAAAATGGAAACCTTTTAACACTTTTTTATTCATGAGACCAATTTGTCATACTCATAATAATTATTCACTTACTATTCTATATCTCACTTTCTCTCTCCTACCTCACTTTTCATACTTACAACTCTTATTTCATTACTTCCTCCGTCTCATACCTACGTGCACACTTTTCATTTTGGGCGTCTCAAACCTACGTGCACATTTCCTAAAATGGAAATGAATCTTTACTATTCCCTCCACTCATTCTCTCTCCTACATTATTTTAATACTCACAACACCATTATAATTTATTATTCCCTCCACTCATTCTCTCTCCTATTTTATTTTCACACTCACAACACTTTCAATATAATAATCTCTCCTTAATTTACGTGAAAAGTCAAACTAGGCACCAAGGTCCGGGACGGAGGGAGTATACACTTTCCATAATCCCCGTGCAATACCATTTTTATTCCTTTTCGAGTGGGACAGAGAAAGTATGCATTTAACTTATTAATATTTAGGGTTAATTACCATTTAGGGCCTAAGGTCGTATAGCAGTTCTCGCGGGGGGGGGGGGGGGCTGTGATAGTTTCCTTGTCAATTTAGGGCCTGTCATTAAAAAAGTTAGCCAGTTAAGGGTTATTTGACGAAATTCGTTGAAAAACTTGTTAAAGCCTAACGGATTGGACCAAACTGAAGTTAATTTCATATTTGCACAGTTAAATGTAATTTCATAAAATAAAATGACTAAAAATATATTTTTTAAAAATATTAAATAATCACATTTTAAAACAAAATGAAGAAAAAATTATAAAAAAAATTATAAATTTAGAAATAATACTCTATTATTATTATTATTACTCCCTCCGTCCCTAAATGTTTGTCCCATTTGACTTTTCAAACATTTTAATTTAATGTTTGTCCCTAAATGTTTGTCCCATTTGAAAATTTAGTGATTTTGAAGCTTTAATTTTGGAAATGAGACTAACTTTTTGGGACAAAGGAAAAGGAAAATGGGACAAACATTTAGGGACGGAGGGAGTAATTATTATTATTATTTAGAAATAATACTCCATCTTCATCCATCCGGCCACAGCCACTCCCTTCTCAACCTCCCCAGAGAAGATGAAGAAACCACCACCACCACTGTCCCCCTCCTCTCACGCCACCCAATCCTTACCCCTCCCTACCCCACTGCGCGTCTCCTCCCCACCCCACCGCGCCTCTTTTCCCCCTCAATCTCTTCCAACACCGCCTCTGAAGCCTCCCACCCATCTCAATGCCACCGTCTGCCATCAACAACTCTGCCACCGTCTGCCATCAACAACTCCACCACCGCTGCGCCTTCTTCAGATCTATCAAAATCAACAATGTCCGCTATCAACAACTCCACGACCTCATCAAGCTCATCGCCTCCGATTTGGGTTTGGGTTTTTCAGATCTGGATGCGTTGTTTGTGTGTGCGCGTTTGTGTGTGTATGCGTTGTGCTTCATTTGATTTTGATTTCAAAATCAGATGGTCGTGGCGGTGACATGGTGGTTGTGGGTTTTTTAGATCTGGATTTGGGTTTTTTTTCTGGTATTTTCATGTGGTGGTGGCGGTGACATGGTGGTTGTGGTGATGGTGTTAGGTTTGGTTGCAGTGGTGGTGATGGGTGTAAGTTGATGATTTTTGTAGAGAGAGAAAGTGGGTTAATGGTGGGTGATTTTTCTGTTATGGGGCGGTTTTAGGAAGGGAGAGGGTAGAGGATGGTGTTTAATGGAGGGAGGAGAGGAAAAGAAAAGGAAGAAGATGAAGATGAAGATGAAGAGGAAGGTGTGGCTGCGACGGCTTTGGTGGTGGAGGGGTGTTAACGGCGGGGTTGAATAGTGAGGGAGAGAGAAGGAAGAAGAAGGAGTTGGGGAGAAATAAGGTTTTGAAATTAAAAAATTACGTTTCCTTCTGGGAGAAATAAGGTTTTTGAAATTAAAAATTATTATGATTATTATTATTATTATTAATAATAATAATAATAATAATAATAATAATAATAATAATAATCATAATAATAATGATAATAATAATAATAATAATAATAGAGTATTATTTCTAAATTTATAATTTTTTTTATAATTTTTTCTTCATTTTGTTTTAAAATGTGATTATTTAATATTTTTAAAAAATATATTTTTAGTCATTTTATTTTATGAAATTACATTTAACTCCCTGAATATGAAATTAACTTCAGTTTGGTCCAATCCGTTAGACTTTAACAAGTTTTTCAACGAATTTCGTCAAATAGCCCTTAACTGGCTAACTTTTTTAATGACAGACCCTAAATTGACAAGGAAACTATCACAGGCCCCCCGCGAGAACTGCTATACGACCTTAGACCCTAAATGGTAATTAACCCTAATATTTAAAGAAAAATGTTTTACTTGTTTATACATTTATACAATGATATATAAATAATAAAACTGTACTAAAGACTAATTATCTAAAACATAAAACTTTTGATTTTTTTTTTTGTTAAATTAATGCATTTGGATTTACATTTTAATTTTTGTAAACAATCCTCATTGTGACTGTGTTTGAGACGCTCTATCAATCCTCAGTATGGCATTTAAATTTTAAATACTCCCTCTAATTTAGTTTCAGACTAATAGTCCTACCAATTTACCAAGTGTTTGAATGTTTATTAAAAAAATATAAAGAAAAAAAGTAAAAAAATGACAAGTGAGTTGATAATATCCAAAATATTATTGATGATTTAAGTGGATAAAAAATAGAGTAGGAAGTATAGTTATTTTGTAATTTTTTAAAAAGGAGGGTAGAGATATGCAAAATACTACTCCCTCCGTTTCAAAATGATTGTCCCACTTTTTTTGCTTTTATTATGAAGGAACTTTGAACAATAATTTTAGGTTTATTTAACTATACAAATGAAAATCTAAAACTCATTATTGATACACCATCAATAATACTATCAATTGCAAGTTTTAGATCTTCATTTGTATAATTAAATCAACCTAAAATTATTGTTCAAAGTTTCTTCGTAATAAATGTAAAAAAAGTGGAACAATCATTTTGAGACGAAGGGAGTATTTAATACTCCCTCCGTCCACTTAGTTAGTTCACAGTTACCGTTTACGCGGGGATTAAGAAAAAAAATAATGATATAAATGTTGTGAGTGTAAAAGTAAAATAGGAGAGAGAATGAGTGGAGGAAATAGTAAATTATAATGGTGTTGTAAGTATTAAAATAATGTAGTAGAGAGAATTAGTGGAGGAAATAGTGATAAAAACTTTCCATTTTAAGTAAAAAAACAAAGTGTGAAGTATGTATTTGGACGTCCAAAATAGAAAGTGTGAAGTAAGTAAGTGGACGGAGGGAGTATTTATTTACCATTTTAAAAATAAAGAAAAGTCTATAGTATAAATAAGGGTTGTCCACCTCACCCAATGAATAGTTCTATGAATAGTTTCAATCGCCGAAATTTTCATTTTGCCCTCACTATTTTATCCCTTTTCCATTTTGCCCTTAAAAATATATTTTTTTTTAAATTAAATTTTGCCCTTTTAATTTTTTTTTAAATTAATAAAAAAAAAAGTAAAAAAAATAAAAATTACGTATCCTCGAAGCTTATTCTAGTAAAAGTATATGGGACAGAGGAAGTAGCGGTTTGTCTGGGAGTCTTATAAAAAATAAAAGTTATAGTGACAGAATCCAATACCAAGTCCTAAGTCCTACCTTAAATAAAACTACTCTAATCAAGATAAGATTCAGCATCACCGTTCTAATCGTCAACAATCTTTCTTCCAACTTTCCCACCAAACCCTAACTTATATGGAATGGGACCCACACATCTTCCAAGCAACTTCTCCTTCCCTCCCTTTTTTTTAAGAGTTCTTCTCGAGTTTTAAAGGAAGAGGGAAAAAAAAAAAAAAAGAGAGAGAAGAGAAGAGAAGAGAAGGAAAAAGAAAAAAAAAGGAGAAAATTTAATATTTTCAAGAAGACATATTTCTAAGTTAGGAAGGAAAAGAAAAGAAATTAAAGTAAATTACATTCATACCTTTAATGAAAGAGAAAATAATATTATATTTGAATGGTAAAATAGGTATAACAAAAAGATTTGTTAATGAAATTTTATTTCCTTCCAATTTCTCCCACTTTTAGAAGGAAAGTGTAGGAGGGAAAATTTTATAAAATTTTCCTTTCCTTTTCTTTCCCTCCTACTTCTTTTCTTAAAAAACTCGAAAGCACACCTTGAAAGAAAAATTTATTAGATTTCCTCCAACCTCCTTTCCTTTCTCATTTTTCGAACTCGGGAACACACCCTAAAACTTTAATACTTTTTTTATTTTAACTTACTTTTCATATTATCAACTTTGCAGCCAGCCTCAGTGTGGGGAGTTCAAATCTTGGTAGGAGCACTGGAGCAGCCATTTGGTGTTGTAATAGTGATGTAATTGCCTAGCAGGAGCAGCTGGAGCAGCTGGAGCAGCCATTTGGTGTTGTAAGAGTGTGAATGCCTTGTAGGAGGGCTCCCTTGGGGCCAGGAGTATAAGGGGTGCTGCCACCCTGGCTGCATAGGGCACATCCCGCGATTTACCTCCGCCAGCATACTGAGGGGCAGATACCTGGTGATTCAGGATTGATCCGGCGAAACTGGGAAACCTGAATAATCAAAAAAAAAAAAAACTTTTATTTTAATATTCATACTAAATTAAATTATTAAATTAAACAGGAGGACGGAGGGAAGTACTACCACTACTACTAGTCTTACTATCCAAAGATGATTATCATAAAGAGGTGGACCCTACCTGACTTTGTCATTAATCCCACTACTTTACTCAGTCAAGCCCAACTCTCTCACTCACCTGCATTTTCATTTCAAATCCCTACCCACCACTAAATTTCAATCCCCCCCAAAAGTCCTCAGCCCCGCCGCTGCCGGTCGCCGGACGTCAACCTCCGTATCACTTCACTCCACTCCCTTTCTTCCCTCCACCGGAAATACTCAACGTTATCTACATACGCATATCTCTGTACATATCTCATCTCTCTCTCTCTCTCTCTCTCTCTAACTTTTTCCATTTTTTACTTCATTTTCAAGTCAAAAATTGTTTTGTTTTGTTCACTACGCGTTTTCAACTTTATCTCTTCAAATTGTATTTTGCTTGTTCTATTCTGAGCTGTTGTTTATTTGCTTGGTTTATGTGCTCCAGCTGTGTTGTTTTTCCGAGTTGACTCAGTTTAGATTATCGGACTCGTTGCAGCCCCTCCTGTTTTGATTTGATTGGCAGTCAATCTAGGGTTTAGATTCATCTATCTTGCAATGATCAAGATTAATAGAGTAAACGAGCCCTGCTTCTTCTCTGTGTTTGTTTTGATCGTTTGTTTGCTGTTCCAGAATTTGAGCTTGTGTTTCGCTCTCAATGATGAAGGTACTACGCGCTGTCCCCTTTGGATGTACTTTTTAGTTTGAATTTGTAATTTAGGGGACGTGGAGAAATCTTGAATGAAAATTAATTAATTTAGGCAATGGAAAAGATGAGATCTTGTTTATGTTGCTTGCGTTCAGGTTTTGCGTTGTTAAGATTTAGAGATTTTGTGGTGAATGATCCGTACGGAGCTTTGTCGAATTGGAATGATGATGTTGGAGTTACTGATCCATGTTTGTGGTTTGGCATAGAGTGTTCCGGTGGCAAAGTTGTTGTATTGTAAGTCATGCTTGTATCTTATTGATATATTTCCCTTATTTTTGTGATACTTACTAACATCATTGCAGTAGTAATTAATTATTGTTGTTGGATAGATTTTATGTTTCTCATTATTGATGTTTTGCATTGGCGAAAAGTTTAGAAAAGGAAAAGTTGGTCTGAGGTGTATGATTTTCGGGCGATAATTATGGAGTCTGAGGACCATATTATGTCTATTCAAATTATGTGGTTGTTATTATGATGTACAGTTGTACACAGATCTTTATTTGTGGAAATGCATTAAAGTTTTTAACTTTCTTGAAATTGGTATGCTACCTTGACATAAGTAATGAGTGACCAATCACTTCTATTTCTTTTTTCTTTTTGGGATGGGGTTTGGAGGGGCTAAAGGAGATTGATGTATACCCAAATTGATTTACATTTTTTCCGTCTAAAACATAAGGTTTCTTAATTTTTACTCCCTCCGTCCCGGTTTAATGTTCTTAGTTTAACTTGACACGGGGATTAAGAAAAAGTAAATGTTGTGAGTATGAAAAGTAAAGTAGCAGAGAGAAAGTAGGTAGGGAGTTTTTATTGTGAGAATAACAAGTAGGTCCCATTGTCCATTTTAGGTAATAAAACAACTAAGAATCTTAAACTGGGACAAATTAAAAAAGGAAAATAAGAACCTTAAACTGGGACGGAGGGAGTATTTATCTTAAGCAAAAGTTGCAATAATTGTAGTCGTCATATTAAACTTACTGGATGTTTCATTTAATTTCTTACTGGTGAGGTTCTATTTATGAACTTCCAAATTGTGACATAAATAAATTAGTTGAGACAAGGGCATCATTGAACGTTTAAGTTGTTGTAAACTTGTAATCATATTTCGGTAATCTCTGTTAATTACAGGAACCTGGGGAATCTCTGTCTTGGAGGAACAATACATCCTCATCTCGGAAAACTGATGCATATAAAGTCTATGTAAGATAAAGTTTTCTTCTTACTAGTAGCTAGTGATGTTAAAATTCTAATGTTACCCCATTCATATTGTGGTCAAGAAATTTGCTCGTGGAACATTTGTTGATTTTCTTATGGGATGCCTTTTTGCAGAGTTTTACGCAATAATTCTTTCTCTGGTGCCATCCCCGACAAGATTGGGAAACTGAAGGATTTGGAGGTGTTGGATTTGGGGTACAATAACTTTAGTGGACCACTGCCATCTGACCTTGGAAACAATCTCTCTCTAACGATCCTGTAAGTCAGCATTAAAGACCTGCTAATATAATTCATCAAGTTCACTGGCTCTCTACTGTATGTAATGCTAACTTGTTTCTAAAATCTTGTAGTCTATTAGACAACAACGAGCTTCTTGGTAGTATTTCTCCAGAAATTCTGGAGCTTAAATCGTCATCTGAAACTCAAGTAGATCAGAACCAACTCTCTAATCCTGGAATTAAATTCTGTTGCAACAGAATGTTGAATCCATGGTATGTATTTTCTGTTGCTTTGTAGAAAGAGTATGTTTAGAAAAAGTTACATTCTCATACTCCCTCCGTCCCATAATAAATGTCGCCTTTTCTATTTTGATCCGTCCCAAAATTATGCTGCATTTGTAAATAAGGTAATAATCATAGTGCAGTTTACTATTGTACGAGTAATGTGCAACTAAGTTAAGCACATTCCTTAAAACGATTGAAAGTCAAAGACATTTATTTTGGGACGGAGGGAGTACTATTTATCATACTTTTTCTCTTGTGGGTTTGTAGATACCTGCTTATCTTATTTATGGCTTGATGACATTTGTGTAATTATTTTCTCAGGAGGGTTTCCCAAACTGGAGATATTGGTCTACGGAAACTACTACAAGCAGCAGGTATCTTTAACCCAAATCCCTTTGTTCCTCCACAGGCTCCACTGCCAGATGTAACAATATCTACAACACCATCACCATCGCCATCACCATCGCCGGAACCAGGGCTATCACCGTCTTCCGAGGCCTCAGTCTCTTCTCCTGCACCCTCAACTACACCAAATCAAGAGCTCGCTTCTCCTCCTTTCACGACTGTTGATTCTCCACCTTCGAATTTTTCCCCACAGCCGGACACTTCAAGTCATCGTTCCGTTCTAGTAATAACTGTTTCAGTAGCGGGTTCTGCATTGCTTGTCATTTTGGGCATTGGCATATTCTTCTGGCGTTGCAATAAGGTTGCTACTGTCAAGCCTTGGGCTACAGGATTAAGTGGGCAGCTGCAGAAAGCTTTTGTAACTGGTAATATTTCGCTTCAATTACATCTTTCTGATTTATTCTATGGATTCCAAGACAGAGTGCTCCAAGAAGCACGTTCTGAGAACAATTCATGCACTTTTCACTTTGAACTAACAAACACACTTTTTATTCGACATCACAGGTGTACCAAAGCTAAAGAGATCAGAGCTTGAGACAGCATGTGAAGATTTCAGCAATGTAATAGGTTCTTCGTCAATAGGAACAATATATAAAGGGACATTGTCTAGTGGTGTTGAAATAGCTGTTGCCTCAGTAGCAGCAAAGTCTTCCAAGGAATGGTCGAAGAATTTAGAAGCCCAGTTCAGAAAGAAGGTAAATTTACTTACTAAATAGTTTCAGGTGTTATTCATTCTGATTCAGTTGATCTGTTCCAGTTTTCATCTTTTTTTTTTTTTTTTTTTTTTTGCAATGACTTCAGATTGATACGTTATCAAAAGTAAACCACAAGAATTTTGTGAATCTTCTGGGGTATTGCGTGGAGGAGGTGCCATTTACAAGAATGATAGTCTTTGAGTACGCTCCTAATGGAACACTCTTTGAGCATTTGCACAGTGAGTATTAATCTGTTCTCTTAAATATTTTCATTTATAGTCAGCTTCACTCTCGGTTGACTACTTTGCTATTTGCTAATTTCACATATTGGTAATGCCTAAATGATTTGGTCATAATCTCATACTCCGTCCCAGAATAAATGTCGCAGTTGATTTGTCAACGATTTTAAAGAATGTGTATTATTAGTTTGTGCATTGCTTATACAATGATAAAATTGCACCAAGTCAATTTTCTTATTTAGAAACGCGACATTTATTATTGGACGAATGAAAACGGAAAGTGCGACATTTATTTTAGGACAGAGGGAGTATAACTTAATCACCCCAAAAATGTTTTTCCTCTACTATTAATGTCACAAGTGTCCTTGTGTGACTTCCCTACAATTTTCCTTTCCCACGTCCTTTCCTAGAAATTCTAGTAAATATAAAATTTTGTAATTGAAAATTGCCTAAAATTTATATTATACCTATGAAAGAGGAAAAAGAATAAAGGTTTATTTGTTGTCATTTATTAAGTAATTTATCAATTCTTTTCTTGTGAATCCTGCAGTAAGAGAAGCAGAACATTTGGACTGGTTAATGCGAATGCGGATTGGCATGGGCATGGCATATTGTCTTGAACACATGCACCAACTAACACCGCCCATTGCCCACAAGAACCTAGATTCTTCATCCGTAAGCCTAACCGAAGACTATGCAGCCAAGATATCCGATTTTTGTCTCCGAAACGAGTCAATTGCAACTAGAACAGAATTTAACCAAGAAAGTAATATTTATAGCTTCGGTGTCATACTCTTTGAGATGATAACTGGTAGACTTCCTTACACCGAGGGCAACAACTCACTAGAAGACTGGGCATCAGACTATTTGAAAGGGGACCGACCCCTAAACCAAATGGTGGACCCCACATTAAGATCATATCATGTGGACCAGCTTGAACTAATCGGGGAAGTGATAAGATCGTGTGTACATCCTGATCCCCAAAAAAGGCCGAGGATGAGGGAAGTAAGTGCAAGACTTAGAGAGATAACAGCTATAGGACCTGATGGAGCTGTACCTAAAATATCTCCGCTTTGGTGGGCAGAGCTTGAGATTATATCAACCGAAGATGTCTGATTACTTGAGAGTTGATCTTGGGATTACGGGGACGGAAGTTTTTTGCTTCTTTGGCTGATGAGAGGCAACGAGCGTCAAAAACGAAGGTATTTAAATTACATGGTGAGATGTACATAAAGGGTAGGTGAATGCCTTTTGTTTTGTTATTTCTGCAGTATATAATTACTGCTGTGAAGTTGCAGAACAAAGGCAATATATATATATATATAATTATATATACACTTCTGAATTATCTCCAACTTTTATCATTCTTTTGAAACTTTGGGTCTTGTTGCTCTATTTTTGCTTAAAATCAAGATATTCCTCTATCAGCATTTATGCATCAATGTGTTGTACAGTACAGCAACTTGAAGCAATTATATACAAATTTTGTATGGAATATATATATTCTGTTTGTATAGGACTAGTCTATGTAAAAGGGGCGAGTCAAATCTTAGTTGCACAAATGGGGAGGAGAAACGAAGACTTTCCTACAGTATCATTTATCGATTTTAACGCAAGTAGCAAGTAATAAAGCAAAATGGTTTATATCTTATTTGTTAAAAAGCAGCAGTCTGTTCATGTATTTTTCGATGCAATTTTCATTAATTATTTTAAAACAGTCTCTATGTGCTTTAATATAGGGATATAGGGGAAAAGTTGCTTACTAACCCCGTTATCACATCGTAGTAGGTGAAAATTTTTGCGACATTGGATAATGTATAATGTCAACGTACCCCTACTAACACCATAAAAATAATCTCAAAACTTTTGTTTTCCATACTTAATGTTTTGATTTTGTCCTACGCTTCAATTTAAAACTGGTTTTGTTGTCTGACTCCAAGAAAGTTAAAAATAAAATAAAATGCAAGTTATAGTAATTTATACTTCTGGTCCTAAAATGAATCATAAAAAAAAGAACATTAAAATTTTGATTTTTTGAATATCTATAAATATATAATAACAAGGTTTTGGTAATAAAAGGGGGTTTGAGGGGCATTTTGGTCATTTCACACGGTGGCAGATTTGTAAAAAAATGGGCTGAAACAACACGTGGCAAGCTGTGATTGGGGGATAATTAAAATTTTTTTTTTTTTTAGAATTTTGGACATGTGTCGTCATTTGGGGGAAGGGCAGTTTAGACAATTCAATGGCATAGCAACACGCGCCAAAAATGCCGCGTGAAGACCAGAAGGAAGCTGAAGTTTGTTGTTTTTTTTTTTTATTTGGTTTGGACACTTGGCGGCTTCTTATTGGTTTGTTTGATTTTGGTTTTATTTTTTTCACCCATTTCTTTTACCTAAAATATTTTATAATAAATTATTTTTTTAAAAAAAAAAATTTACACCAAAATTCATAAAAAAAAATTATCTTTAAATAGAGACTATTTTCATTTGATTTGGACACAGAAAAAAAAACCTTTATTTTTAAATATAACTAATAGCATACACCCGTAAAACGCATCGATAAAAAAACTATTTCAAAGAAAGTTAATATTAATCTGAAAGAAAAGATCTGAAGAAGGGTTTGATATGTTTCAGAAGTTAACTTTTAATCTAGGAAAACAAACTGGAAGGCAATAGATTCAACCTTAGACCGTAAATTGGCGGACAAAATCAGAGTCATTAATATTGACATCAAAATAAGCATAGGATTAAATTCCATTCACATAAGAATTACATAATGATTTGAAATACAATAACCTAGGTGGTATTTCAATAATATACAAACATCGGGCCATGGAATATTATCCATGGTTGAGCTAGTAAATTAAACAAACCCATGAATCATTGACAAATCAATCAACAGAAACCCAGAGTATATTGATAAGAAACTTGAGCAGAAAAACCCCTAAATTATGAAAAACCCTAAATGAGATTGAGCATTTGTGGCATATAATGCAGGAATGAAAACTCACATGTACTTCTGACCATTTCCGATCTGCTTGAGATCAACAACTTGAACAACGATTTTTGGAATATCCGATGAAGAATCAGAAGATGGGTTTGAGAGGATAATCGAGATCGCATCTGAAGTCACTGATTTCGCCATCCTTCTCTTCTTCTTTCTCCAAACCCTCAAATGATACTGGAAGTATTAGAAATCTCTCTTTCTCTCTCTAGATCTGCATTTGAAGTGAAACTTTTTTTTTTGTGGGGTAAGCATCAGATCAATGATCACCCATGAGTTCTGTGCAGGAGTGGATGGAGCGGACTAATAGTGAATTACATGCACAATCATTGTCACTTTATACAGGGGCGGATCCAGGAATTCCCGGAGGGGGGGGCAAGATTATACGGGGGTTCGGGGGCAACGCCCCCGGGAAAAAATTTTCGGGTCGGACAACTAAAAAATGGGTCGGATCCATGAAAAACAAATAAATAAGGAAAAATGTCATAATATTTCATACACATCTATCCATTGATAAACCTAAACAAACAAAAAATACAATTGAAAACTTATCAATTTGTGAAGAAATTAAAATTAATCAAAACACATTTAAATTTGTAAACTCCATTCAAATTTGTAGAGAGAGAGAGGAAATTACCGAGAGAGAGACTACGGCAAGAAGAAGGAGGAGAAGGAGCGGCGGCGGCGGCGTCGAGGAGGAGGAGCGGCGGCGGACAGGGGCGGAGAGGGAGCGGCGCGGATAGGGGTCAACGTTGGCTAGGGTTTTTTGGGAGGGAGCAGTCTGTTGTCGAGAGAAATGGTATTAACCTCTGTTTCAATTGCCTCTTCTCCGAAATAACGTTTTTTTGTTTTTGTTTTTTTTTTATTAATCAAAACCAAAACGACGTAGTTTTAATAAGTGAGAAACTTATCAAAACTATGTCGTTTTGATTACTTAAAAAAAAAAAAGTTTTCTTGCTCGTCTTCTCCGACCAAATCGTAACTCCGGCCAAATCCCTAGTTCCGGTGGGGGCAAAACAAAAAAAAATAAAAAATTTCAGTGCTATTTTCGCCGCCGGTGGGGGCAATTGACCCCACCTGCCCCCCCTGGATCCGCCCCTGACTTTATATAGCTTGTAAGAGTGCAACTACAGCAAAAAGAAACAATAAGACACTGCTAAAAAACAAGCTGAGTTAACACAACTTAAATACACGCTTCAGAATGTATAAGAAGCTATAGCAGAAGCCAACTTGTTTGAACCTATAAATCAAAATGACAAATTCAACAAACTAACTCACAGTGATACCATTTCTAGCAGCTTCCATTTATGTTATCTCTTCTAAATAATATTTGCTTCCAGCTTCATAATAACCAGGAGCCACACCTCTAGCTGTCATTCTTTGTCGTCTATCTCCATTGTACTCTTGTGGTGAGACGCTAACGCGGAAAAGATGTGGGACCCACGTAGCCTTTTTCAGTTTAATTTGGTAAGGACTTCCTTCTCCCTCATGCAATTTGTACAAATTACAAGAACAAATTAGACATGAAGCTTAGAATTGGGAGTGGATTTGAGGGCCTAACTCCATTTTCACGGTACTTTCAAAGATATTTCACTATATCCTTTTTCGACATTTATTTAGGGACGGAGGTAGTACTTTTTTTTCTTTCAAACATAGCACTATAGTTAGGAAAATCTATGATTTCAACCCCAAATTTGTGGATTGAGACACATATTAGTCACAGAATTAGAAACAGATTTGGGGTCAGAATGAAACATTTTCCAAACCACAGTGGTGTTTTTGAAAACAGAAAGTATCAGGGTAAAAGTGAAACTACTTTGAAAAAAAGTACAATGAATGAATACGAAGTTTGACCATATTTGAGTCATTTGACATATGACCATGTGGGAATAGCTTACATGAGACCTGTCATTATCAAGCTCAACTGCAGAGTAACCCACACTGTTCTCTGCTTGGTCATTGAAAATGAGAACCAAGCTTCCCCACTTGGATCTGTAACACCTTTGCAGCCATTATATACCTGAAATAAGAATAAGCGTTAAGTCAGGTTAAGTCTGTGGCATTCTAGCAAGTTTGAAAATGTAACGGCATGTGTTGTCAAATTCCAAACCTTAAACTACCTTCTGAATAGTTCTTCTGGCACGCCTCGCACAAATAACCAGATCCAACAGCTTCATTAACCTTCTTGTTACATGTCTTGCATGCCCTATACCACATTGTTTGATCGGGCTTAATTAAGCTCACATGTAGCTTGCACGCTATAAAAGACAGTCGCAAACAGATAAATTCAAACAATATTTCAAGATCAAACCTATCAATTCGTAATTCTTTATAAAAGTAAGGGGCTTAATACCTTTTCCCCGCTCAATGATATGTTGGAAGTTATATCGACAAAGAAACTCGGTCTTAGTATATCGTGCTTGATACCGAAATCATAAGCAACAACCTTCATTTAACCTGGGGAAAAAAACATGAGTAAAACAAATAAAAATGTTTCTTGCAAACAAAACAATTAAATACACAATACTGACATGGAAAGCCTCCCCAAGTCTCCCTCTGGTGTTAAAATCCCACTCTGTACCTGTCTTAACAAACCATTCATAAGGAGTCTTACAAGAGACCACTTATTAAGTCCAAATTCTCATCAGATAACAATGATAAAAGCCTGGTCCAATACATATTCACGTGGCAGAACATTATTTACTAAAGAGTAAAGTTAAATTCATTAAATGTATAGTTGTCACCATCAATCAAGTAAGATTATATCATCTAACCCTTCGTAAAGATGTATTGAAGACGAATTCACCCACTTGGGTTCCTCTAGCACCAAATGACTTGGCCCTCCAAATTGAACCATCTTCAAGCACAAGTCTAGCATCAGCAACCTTCCAAGGACCTACAACACATCCACAAATCTTTCATCAGCTCAGATGTTCTTTTCAAACATTTATGAGAATATAGGAGAAAAGGCGAAATTAAAACAAGTAAAGCAAGCCACATATCGATAAACATCAGATTAGCCACTAAAATTGTTCTTCATCTGTTCAGTTATCTAACAAAAAAACATGCTGAGCACGACAATATTAAAAAAGGCAAACACAAAATTGTAACTAAACCACAAATATTCCATGAAACAACAAAATGAAACAGCAATTTAGGATTTGTTATCTACTTCTAAACATTTCAATTTGTATTCAATCACATAGGATAAGGAAATTAGAGACAATAACCTTGAAAATCTCAAACTTTTAAGGATTAGACTGCAACTACAGGAAATGTATCTGCAATTATGTAGTTCTTGTCCAATTTTGTTAGCAAGATCATTCCACACAGACACTACAACAGTTTCTCCTGGAAGCCAAAATCATCACACATTATTACAAGAGGCAAAAACAACAACAATAATAATAGCAATAATAATAGTAATACTCCAATATTAGAATCAAAATGAGTATCTTACAATTCATCAGCAATTGTAATCTCGCGCTTCTCAAACATCTAATCATTGGTCTTCGTTTTAATGCTTATCGTTGGATAGAGACTTTGCACAACACTAATGACATCTACAATTCGACAATTTATAAAATTATTGGGGCGTAGTGATAGATGGTGATGGAAGATCAATAGAAGATGTAATTGTGAATAAAAGAGAGCGGATGGCCGAAAGTAGAAGAGAGAAGAGAGAAGAGAGAAAAGAGAAGAGAGAAAAGAGAGCGGCAATGGTGAGTAGAGGGAGAGACGGCCAGAGATCGAGAAGATTGGAATACTAAAGGACGGCTTATTTTGTAAGCTATTATTCAAGGTTATTTTTTAATTTATGAGTATCCAAAAGGGGTGTATTCAGTAAATGGGAATGTATTTAGTCATTATTAAATCTAAGTGCTTGTTTTGGAGGGAAAATGGTGGGTGTGCTGAAGTGCTTTGCACTTCAGCCTTTATATAGTTATAGATTGCTAAATTATCCTTTGTTAATTTTCTTTTTTAATTTTACAATATGTTTTTTTTCAAAATTATTTAAGTGTCAAGTTTTTTTTTATTATAAATGATAATGATAATAATAATAATTTTACTAATTATAAAAATAAAAAATATAAAATAAAAGTGAAGGAGTATAGGATAATGATTTGGAAATGGTAATACGGTTATTGAGTTGATTTTAGTTTGTTACATCAAACATTTTATTTATTTTATTTAAAAAAAATAAATCATAGTAAATAAAGTAATAATAAAGACGAATATTGGGAAAGATGATCATCATTTTTAAAATTTTGATTGAAGTGCACGTCAATATTTTAAGAAATATAGATAGTATAAATTGGTATTTTAAAAGAGGGTGAGAAAGAAGTGGGTTGGGTTTTATTAGGGAGTGGATGGTTTGGGGCATTTATTTCATTTAACACAAATGTTCGTAATTTTAGGATTTTAATTTTCGTCATTTCACATGGTGGCAAATTGGACAATAACTCGGCTCAAATAAAACGTGTCAAGCTGTTATTGGGCTACATTTAATTATTATTTTTTTTTGGAAAATTTGGCCATGTGTCGCAATTTGGGTGAAGGGCATTTTGGACATTTCAATGGCGCGTAGGTGGCACGCGCCGACAAGGCCGCGTGAGGATGTTCAAGGCTGATGACTTTTTTTTTTTTTTGTTGGACACTTGACATCCTCCTATTGGCATTCTCAATTATATTTTTTTTGCATTCTCAATTTTTCAAGTTATTTGATAATTTTCTTTATTTATAAAATTTTCGTCTTTTTAAGCATCAATAACTTCCCGTGCATCGCACGTTTGTAACACTAGATTTATTTTACTAACCTTTTATCTGATATTTTTACTGACAATATAGTTTTTAAAGAATTTTGTTACAATGTATACAAATATCTCTATTTTCATTTATATTTATTTTGATTTCGATCATTTATTCGTTAGTAACTGTCCGTGCATCGCACGGGAGTTAAACTAGTTTATCCTAAAATGAAAGTTTTTAAAAAAAACATAAAATAAAAAGTTTAATATTTTTTATTTTTTTTTGGACATTTGTTTTGGAGGGTCAACAACTACAAGTCAACTAGTTTAACATTATACCCCTTCCATTCAAATGAATGCACTCCCTCGATCATATAATATTCATATTGATGAAATTTTAATCAATAATTTTACGGTAATCTATTTATTCCAAAATTTAAATATTGTTATTATAATATCTTTTATAATTTTATGCCCATAACAAATTTTAAAATTTCATTTGAATATAGAAATTAATATAAAATTATTTGTAGTTTAATCAACATTATAAAAAAATGAGGGAGTGTGAGAAAGAGGACATTACTTTTTTTAGTTTTATTATAATATACTTCCTGCGTTCTACTTCACTTGACACTAAATTTTTTGGCATAATAATTAAGAAAAAATAAAAGAGAAAATTAGTGGAAAGAGGTGTTTTGAGTAGAAAAAGTAAAGTATGAGAGAGAATGAGTGAGGGGAATAACAATTTGATTGGTGTTGTGAGTATAAAAACTTGATATTTTGAGTAGTGTAAAGTGAAGTGAAGTCGGACAGAATAAAATGAAAAATTAGTGTAAAGTGAAGTAGAACGGAGGGAGTATATTATTAATTTTAATTAACGCTTCTTGTTCGTATATTAATTGAACCTTAATAGAGTTGCATTAAATTTATTTTCAAATTTAGAATAATATTATTTTTTCCAACATTATCTGTGTGTGGAGTAAACAAGAAGTGAGGACCATTCCATTCCATAATATTGAATAAAGAAAACAAATAATACAAGCCAGAACTGAAAGTGGTGACCTTCACGTTCAACAACATTTTTCAAATTACAAGTCCCCACGTCTACACCCAAATTTCCCACAAAAAAAAACATATATATACACCCTCCCAACCAGTAACTCCATCCATCATCCCACAAAACATTCTTCCAAACCCTCTCAAATACAAAAAAATAAAAATGGCAATCAACCAACTAGTACTCCTCTCCTTCCTCCTCCTCCCACTGGCCGCCTTCGCCAACCCAGAAGCTCCGGCCAAACCGGACGACCACCACATCAATGTAGTCATCGAAGGCAAAGTCTACTGCCAAAGCTGCGACCGTTACGGAACATGGTCTCTAACCGGGGCCCAGACAATCCCAAAAGCTATAGTCAGTGTTATCTGCAAAAACCACAAAAAAAGAGTCAGTTTTTACAAGACATTCAAAACTGATGCAAATGGGTATTTTTATGCAGAACTTAAGGACTTTCATATGGGTCATTACATATTGGATCATCCCCTCCATTCTTGCCATGTAAAGCTGGTTTCTTCTCCTCTTGAGAAGTGTAACCTTCTTTCTAATGTCAATAATGCCCTCAATGGTGCTCCCCTCCGGTATGATAACAAGAGGCTGTATGGAAAAGAGTATGAAGCTGTTGTCTATGCTGCTGGTCCTTTGGCTTTCCGTCCAGATAACTGCACTTATCAAGCCTAATTCTTCTAGTACTGTTACTATTGATTATTGAGTTCTTTCTTTTTTGCCTTTCAACATTTCATGTTAATTATTTTTCATTTGATGTCTAATCTCGTACGAGAGCTGATTCTCTACCATCTTATTATAAAATTGAGTTTCTTTTTTCATACTGCGGTGCATTAGTATTATCAGTACTCTCTCAATCGGTCCAATATCATCTTTCACTACATCATTGGAAATGCAGGGATTTGGGCCTCTGCAGTTGGATGGGAGAGAAGTCCGAAATCCTTACTTACAATAGGATGTAACTCATGTTACTATAACATCCTCTAACGTTAGTAAAATGTAACTCGTGTTATTAGAAGATATAACTCATGTTATTATAAAATGTAGTAACTCATTTACTATAAAGGTCGGACTTATGTTGTGTTGTTGGACTTCGCAGACCTCAAATCCCACATCTAAGCTCCTTCGTACAAATAGTGTGCTCAAACAGATCATTTTCATTTCTGGAGGAAGAAGGTCTTGGCTGTAGCTTTCCTTGTTGCGAATCCAAGTCAAACATCAGGAAGTATCAAATACGCGACACAATTTTTATCCACATCCAGTTCATTCTCTTGCTTCTTTGGTCTTCTTTCCTGACAATTCTATTGGCTATCCAAACATACTATTTATATCCCTCTGTCCCAAAATGATCTTCTCACTTTTTTTTGTTGTTACTACGAAGATATTTTGAACAATAAATTTAGATTAATTTAATTATCCTAATGAACATTTAAAACTTGTTATTTATATACCATTATGAATACTATCAAATTAACTTAAAATCATTACTCGAAGTACCTTCATAGTAAGATAAAAAAAAGGGAAGATCATTTTGGGACACAGAGGGAGTATAATCCATAGCCTCCTTCAAGTTAATAGTAGGCTCCACTAGGCTGTGGTGACAAACATTTTTCTACCTTTGACTCATCGGACACTGTGGATACCACGAACCGGAACACAGCTGTATCTTCATTAAATCTTGCTTGCGGTGGTCTTTCTACATCTAGGTCCTTTGGATTCAGAAACACAAAATTGCCTTCTCTCATTTTTGGAGCCTTTTCATGCTTCTCTATATCTTGGGTTCTCTCTTTCCTCTGACAGGTCTTCATCATCAATAAATATTAGAAATGATTCTTCAGAAGGCTTATGCTTTGCAGATATACCATTTCCTAGGTTTTGTTGTAATGATCCAGCCCCATTATCCAAGTTTTCATCAACAAACACCTCAAACATTTTTTCAACCCTATTATCAATTTTCGGCTTGCTTCTATACGAAGCCCATCTAACAAGTGATGATGTCTCTAAGGGCAACTCCAATGGTGGGCATCAAATTTTGATACCCACATGAAAGTCCTAGCATCTCCGAAGCAAAAAATAAAGGTGACAAAATTTGGTTTTGGTCCTAACAAAGGTAGCATATTTGCTACCTTGTTAAGGACCACCAAGTGGTAGACACGCGTGGGTGCGGGAAGGCTCATCCAAGGAACCGTTTCGAAGAGGAATTTCAACGGATATGGCATGAATTCTGCTTTTGACTTGCCAACATCTTCTTATCCTCAGCGGCTTGTGTTTCAGGCAAAGTTTTCTTAAGACAGTTTCGTGTAACCGCACGTGTTAAATAATGAAAGACCTTACCAAGGGGAAAAGGCCAATGCAGAATATAAACAAAAAAACCTGAATTCTCTTTCTTTTGTGGCGTTGCATGCGATGGAGAAATTGTTTGTATGATTTTTGCAACTCATCTACAGGCTCAGCAAGGCTGTTGAATGTTTGATAAAGGGGGAATCATGTCAGAGAGGATGAGTACTTTAGGATGTAAATTATTCTAAAGGCATGAGGACATTGAGGAGGCAGGAACATTTGAATGGGGATATTTGTTGCGTATTAAAACAAAGAATTAAAAAAAAAAAACTATATAACGAGGAAAATAAGCAAATTGTTCAGAGGCTCTAATTAACCATTCCACGGAATGAATTCATTCTGTAGCACAATCCATCAGCTTTCAAGTCAACAAGTGTGCAGTACACCCATATAACTAGCTAGGGGCAAAGCAAATTAAAAACGGTAATTAGCATTCCACTTTCTACCTGCATCAGTCCATTGGTACTTAATCTTTCATGGAGAAGATGTTAAGAAAATGTGTAAACTTACAAATGTGGCTATTTATTTGTTAGTACCTGCAGCATAATGATTCCACGTCCCAAACAAAATAAAAGGCACTCAACGAAATAAATTTCCGATCAAGAACTACTTACTTCTGAACGCCCAAATGGTACATTTTTTCAGCCTCCTCAAACTTCTTCACCTTCTCAAAGTAAAGAGCATAGGCTTGATAAAACAGTGACTTTTTGTCCCCAATGTCACATTGGGGACAAAAAGTCACTGATTTATCACGCCTATGTGATTAGCCTTCATAGTCTCCCGAAAGAGCTCCAGGATATCAACAAAGTCCATCTGCACCAACAAAATAAAAATTATTCAAAAACACCCTCATGAGCTTCACTGACATTTGGTTGCTGGATTTAAGAGCAATCAAAGACATACTCCCTCCGTCCCACTATACTAGACACCCAAGGGGTGGGTTCAAAAACCATGGAAAAAGAATAAAATAAAAAAAATGTGTGGTGGAAAATGAAGAGAGAGAATGAGTGGGATAAATAGTAATGTTGGTTGAATAAATGTGTGGTAGAAAATGAAGAGAGAGAATGAGTGGTGGGGTAGAGTGAATATAAAAATATAAAAACTTGATTATTTTTGGAAGGTGTCAAGTATAGTGGGACGACCCAAAATGGAAAGAAGTGTCAAGTATAGTGGGACGGAGGGAGTATATAAATCCACAAATAAAAGAAAATGAGCACATTTTCACATTTAAGAGACAGTTTTCTTTAAGCTAAAAACCCCAACTCAATTAAGCCTTAAAAAAAAAAAAAAAAAAAAAAAATAAAAAAAATTAAGCCTTATTAAAAGAAGGGACTATAAATCATTACTAGTTGGCTCCAAGATAGTTACTTAGAAATAGCAAGGATGAAAATAATCGTCCTGAATTTGACTCCAGATTGGCATATCAGGTTCAAGTCATGGATATGGCGCATCAAAACAAATTACGGATTTTTGAACTTTGAATCAGGGAAAACTCGAAAGGGGAAAAGGGAAGTTACCAATTTCTTCCGGACGCGAAGGTAGCGTAGGTCATTGCAGTAACGGCGGTCCTTCTCGAATGTTTGGGTGATTGGGTCTGCTCTCGAGTTTTAAAAAGTGAAAAAGGAAAGGAAAGGAAGAGGAGAGAAGAAATAAGAGAGAAGGGAATACAACATTTTCCTTTACTTTAGTTGCTCCCTGAGTTTAGAAAGAAAAATGAAAGAATTTCTTTTAAATTATATTTGTATCCTTAATGAAAAATGAGATAATTATATTTGAGGGATAAAATAGGTATTTCAAAAATATTTGTTAATGAAATTTTCTTTTTTTTTCACTTTCTTCCACTTTTGAGAGGAAATGAAAAAAAGGAAAATGTTAAAAATTTTCCATCTCTTTCCTCCCAATTTTCTCCTAACAAAACTAGGGAGCATATCAAGGAGGGAAGTTTTTTTGGACTTCCTTTCATTTCCTTTCCTTTCTCTCCTATTTTAAACTCGGGAGCACACCCTTTGATTGGATTTCAGCAGAAATCGAGGAAGTTTCTCTTTGAGAAGCTGAGGAGTGAGTGACTCCGTAATAGAGAGAAAGGAAATACATGCAGTAAAAGTGTGAGTTCGGGGAAGGAAATGCAAACGGAATATAGTGAGATCAAGTTCTTGGAGGTGGGAAGGGAAGACTTACCGGAGCCAAAGGAGAAGAGGGTTTTTGCCGGTGTATGATTTGATGTCGAAAATCAGTGAGGCAAAGAGGTTATTATGAAGGTTGGTGTTCTCCATTGATGGCTAGACCATTGGAGTGGAGGTGAGAAGTCTCAAGGTATGATATGGGTTGAAAGGGTGACCTGATTTGAAATTTTTTTAGGCCCTATTTTGCCGTGATTTGGTTCAATTTGATAAACGGTATTGAGAGTTGTTATATAAACCAATAAAATTATTGATTATACCTGTAAAATTAATGATATAGGTGAGGTATTTTGGAGTACTTATTATCAAATATTGCAATAAATAAACATATATATGCTGATGTGGCATTGTCATGTCAATTACACGAGTAACACGTCATTATTAATTGTGATTTTGATGATGTGATGCTATCGTGTCACTGACATTATGCTGACATGACAGTGCCACATCATCGACTCTATTAATTTTTTGTTACGCTATAAGTAAGAAAGTAAGTTTGTTGCATGGATAAATCCGACTTGAGAGGAGAAGAATAGGGGTTGGATGTTAATGACGGGAAAAGGCGGTTGTGGTGGGCTTACGATTGCGGAGACGGCGATTGGTTGATCGGAGTCGCAGCTTGAAACCGAAGAAGACTAATCGGTGCTTTGAAAAAGAAACTAGAATGGAATTGATGGCAGCAAGTGGAAAAAAATATGGTCGGAGACTGAGGAGAGAATCACCGAATGCTTGATAGACGATTTGGGAGAGTAATAAATTATAGGGATGACCAAAGGCGGTTACGTTTTCGGTTACGGTCAAGGTGAAACCGGAATCGAACCATTGGTTCATGGTTTACGGTTACGGTTTACGAACCGGCGGTTCACGGTTTGGAACCGGCGGTTCACGGTTTGGGCGCGATCGCCCCTTTCCTCTGCGCGATCGCGCGTTTTTTCTGCCCAAATGGTGCGGTCGCCCCTTTTTGGCCCGATCGCGCGCTCTGTTTTTGGTCATAGGCCGGCCATCAAGATTCTTGGCCCAGCAACTCCGGCCAGCTATAGTTACAGCCATGTTCCTCTCTTTCCATTGTATTGCAATTTAGCCCCTGAACTTTATAATACCAGTTAACTAAACAAACCGTTACAAACGAAAGTACATAGAAAAAAAGAGGGACGGACTTATTTTTTATTTTCTTTTAATTTTTTATTGACTATAAATTAATATTTTAGACGTTTTTTATTACTTAAACTTTTTACAAAAATGTATATAAAAGAAGATATAAAAAAACTAAACAAATGAAAGTAAATATAAGAAAAGAGGGACGGACTTATTTTTTATTTTCTTTTAATTTTTTATTGCCATATTATTACCATCACTTACTTGAGTAGTTGGATCATCATCAACAATTTGTGCCATTTGTGGTGGCACAACATTGGGCATCTCTTTCACAAAGTCATCATCTTCCCAATCTTCCACCTCATTTTGGCCCGCAAGCCCCATATCATAAAATTGACCACCTTGATTTTCTTGCCATTGTGGTTGTGGTAGTGGTGATGGTGGTGGTAGTGGTGGTGCTTGAGAAGAAGATTACCCTTGCCCTCCTCTATCCCTACCCCTACTACCACCCTTCTTACTTGTGAGGTTCTTAAGAATATTCATAATATAAATAAAGATGTTGGATGGAAATATATGACATGAATTGAAGAGATGTTGTATTGGATGGAAATATATGAAATGAAGATGAAATTTGGATATTGGATGAAAATAAGATAGTTGGACCCAACCTTAGCCTGGATGGTCGAACAGATGAAAGACCTGAAAGCCACCATGAGCAGCTCAAAGCAGGAAACGCTCAAATCCACAGATCCGGGAATGGTCACGCCTCTCCCTGCCAAGTTCAGAATGTCGGAGATGGACCGATTCGACGGAACCGAATGTCCTCAAACGCATGTCGACACCTACGTTCTCGGCATGAGAGCGAAAGGAGCAACCCTCCATCAAATGGCAGCATACGCTTAAAAGTTCTGCGTTACGATGGTTCCTAAGGGTCAAGACTGCGGATCGCCACACCTGGGATCAGATCAGTAACATCTTCCTGGAACGGTACAGATCCAATTTAGAGTGGGAAACGAGTCGTGAGGACTTAATCACCACTGAGCAGAAAGCAGAGGAAAGCGTCGGAGAATTCTACAAGAGGTGGAGTTGGAAACTCTCTGAGATCATGGAGCCACTCTCCAAGGATGAACAGATGCGGATCTTCAAGTCCTGCTTAAGACCGTCCATCAGAACTCTCATTAGTCACCACTTCTTCCCAGATCTCCGGGCCATGGTCAATGCCGGCTCACAGTTCGAGAAGGATCTCAAGGAAAAATTGGCTACTGCACAGCCATACAGATACCGATCAGCGCCAGATTCAATCCCGCACCGGCCCCCGGCAAAGGGAAAGATACGTCTGTCAACTACATCCACCAGGGACAGCAATCGGGCAACAGAAACCCAGTCCCGCAAAGCAACAACTCCACTTTGAAGCGGCCTGCCGTACACTTCGACAAGTTGGACATGCCGCTGAGCAAGATGCTGGAAGGGTTAATCAAGGAAGGTCTCCTTAAACCCGTTGCAAACTACAAACCCAAGAATCCCGTAGTCAATGCTGACAAGAGCAAGTAATGCGCCTTTCATCTGTATCATGACCATACCACCGACAACTGTGTGGGGTTACGATACGAAATTCAGAATTTGATAGAGGAAGGAAAATTGGAGCGTCCCCGTGGGCCTAATACAGTCGAAAACCCTTTTCCGAACAACAGCAGTGTGAATTTCATTGAATGGGTGCCCAAGAAGATTGCCGCAGAGCCAGTTCCTCCGCCTCTTCCAGCCGGGTCCTCATCAAATGTCCACATCAGCTACGATGTTTGTGGATCGCTCCGCCCGCACAGAGTACGAGTCCCAAGACATGGTCAGGAGCAATCCTCCGAGAAAACATAAGAAGAAGTCCTCTCAACAGAGACTGGGAGAAAGATATGAAGCTGGAGACACCAGTGTGGGTACACTCGGAGAGCCATCCGGGAGGTTCAATTACTACGTACTCTACTCCAGCCAGTCCTCCCTTCCTCCAGGCCATGCTGCTTTAGAGCAGACAGGGGTGGGAAAGCCAAAAAGTCCTGCTGACACCAGAGTTCAAGCCTCAGGGCAACGGAATACCTCAGATCTTGGTAATCTTACTGCCAGTCAGAAGCCTAACCCCCCGCGGGATCAGCCAAGGTTCAATTTGTCCAGCTTCAGAGCACGGACCGGTAAAGGAAGATCAAAGTCAGCTTGGCACTTGCACTCGATGAACGTGCTAACTAAGGGCGGCAACTGCCACAAACAGCCTCAACACAATCCTGAGGCACCAGCAAAGGCTTTACCTCGCAAGAGGAAGACAGTAAACGGATGGCTTGATGACTCTCTTTCTCCGAATGGGAATGCACAAACATGTTATGATTTTGAAAAGACGATAATGTAATGCCCTGAAAGAAAACCGTTCGAGGTTTAAAGTAACACACGCACACGAAAACGAGGAAGGGTAAACGAAAGTTTGACCCACGGAAGGCTTTTTTGAAAACAACGGTAGTTTTGAAAAAAGTATCCAAGTCCCCAGCGGAGTCGCCAACTGAAATTACCCGAGATTTTTGCGCGGGCGCGAAAATGCGGTTGTCTTTCGCGGAGGGTTGGTGTCTGAGACCTCGCTTTTCGGGAAGGAGAGGAGTCGCCACGCGATTTTTGTATTTTGAGCCCAAAACGTTGAGAAACGGCTATTGGTTGAAAATTGTGTCGTTTTTATTGGTAGCAAAAACTTAGGAAAAGGCTTTGAAAACAGGGAGTCATTTTTATTGGTAGCAAAAACTAGTAAAAAGCTTTTTTAGTACCAGAGATTGTTAGGTTCGGAGGTCACGTTACGTTTCGAGAAGAGTATATTGAGATCACCCGAAACGCCTCGTATGACGAGTCTTTCTACCTTTCTCGAAATCGTGTGCGTGTGTGTGTGTGTTTGCATTTTGAAATGGGGGCTTGAATGACAAGCTTAATCTTGGTTTGAATGTCAAACGTTGATTATGGGATTCCTTTTGAAAAGGCGAGCGTTTGAATGACAAACGTCGGTTTTGAAGTTTTAGGAAAAGTGGCGCGAATGCTGATTTTAAATGTTTATCTTAAGTGTCAAATGTTGACTTTTAAGAAAAGAGCGTTTGAATGTCAAACGTCGGATTTTGAGTTTGAAGATGAGCGTTTGGATGCCAAACGTCATTTCGCGCATTTTGAAAGAGAGTTCGAATGTCGAACTCCGGTTTTGAACCGGACATGTCATTGTTAACGATTTTACGGGAAAAACGTATTAAATAATTTTAAATGTCAAAAGTCGGCTTTTAAGTTTGAAGATGAGCGTTTGGATGCCAAACGTCATTTCGCGCATTTTTGAAAGAGAGTTCGAATTTCGAACTCCGGTTTTGAACCGGGCATTACATTGTTAACGATTTTACGGGAAAAACGTATTAAATGATATGCGATCAAGGAATCGGGTTGCGACTCGGACTTTGAAAAGTAAATACTATCACGATCCAAACGGCTCGGACTTGTAAATGACAGTATTTAAAATGCGGTATCGACGAAATCAAACGATCCGAAATTGTAAAGTACGATCGACGAGCCAAACAGCTCGGAATTGTAAAGTACGATCGACGAGCCAAACAGCTCGAAATTGTAAAGTACGATCGACGAGCCAAACAGCTCAGAATTGTAAATGACGTTCGACGGATCAAACGGTCCGAAATTTGTAAATGACAGGAATTTAAATGACGATCGACGGATCAAACGGTCCGGAATTGGTAAATGTCATAAAAGTAAACGAAACGAGGTCGGAACGCCGTTTTAACCCGAGATTACTTCTCTTACGGGAAGAGAAGAGGATCTAGGGGCTAAAACATATCGGACCCCGTTAGACGGAGGCGTCTACATTTCAACAATGTCGTCCGAAATGGTTGTAGCGACTGTGTAGACACCCCATTCTGAACCAATAATTCATGATTACACTACTCTTCGTCTCTCTTTTGTGTTTTGATGAAAGCACATTAGTTTCGTCATGTTTCGTTAAGTTTCTAACTAACCTCGTTAGTTTTGGACCTAACTGACTAACGGAATAAACTGAAGAGGACAAAATAGTCACTAGACTAGATATCTCGCACGAGATATCATATCTCGCGCGAGATATCCCCTCGACAGGATGTGCAGAATCACAATTCTTCTCCGTCCCAAACTCTTTTCTTGATAAACCTCATCTAATCCGGTTCTCCAATCAGAATTGAGTTCTGGAAGCTTCCTAGGAGTGTTTTACCTCTCCACCTCTACCTCTTAAACCCCTATAAATACTTGGTGACTTCCACTGTTTCAGAGGTCCAGAATTTCACACAACACACACAATTTGTTGGTTTCTCTCCACGAAAGATTCCTTCAAATCACTCACAAAACCTCCCTAAAATCACCTAAAGTTTGTTTATCAACCCTGTTGATCAACAAACATCCAAACCCGAATCAAGGATTGAGGCGAAGCTCTGTCCGCATCAAGATTTGACTCTCATATTGAGTCGAAACTCTGCCCAAATCACTTCTCGATCGAGAAAATATCTTAGAACCACGTTCTAAATCAAATCCTCCCTAAACTAGGTAAACTCCTATACTTTTACTCTTCTTCTTCTCAATCCCTCTATTGATTTTTAGAGTGGTGTAATCCCATCAAAAGGATTGGCCTAGAGTCCCTTCAATCGATGAAGGTGATCTCGAAGCGTACAATCCGACATTCCTAATCAAGAAATTGATTAGGGTTTTCTTGTTCTTTATTTAATTAGTAATTAAAAAGATTGATAATACTCAATTGGCAAGACCGATCTCCGGATTGGGTGGAATGGATGCTCCTCGACCTACCCATTCGATAACTTAACCCCCGAACCCTCAAATCTCTTTTAAGGTTTTTCTTATTGTTTTCCTAAATAAATAATAAGTGGCGACTCTGTTATTTCAAAATTCACGCATCGCTACAGTGGCGACTCCGCTGGGGACAATTAATTAAGAGGGTTAGACTTGCGTTACAATTTAGTATTATCAATCTTTTTATTTTTCTATAAAAATTTGATTTTTCTGGATTTTTCGAAATTTTTCTGCGCTGCTTTCAAAAAAAAAAAATCAAAAACAGTTTAGAAAAACTTCAAAATAAATCCAGAAAATTCAAAAAAAAAAAATTATTATTCCTATTTTGCTTGTGCTAACTCTATTTTGCAGGGTAGAATAATTTTAATTACTTGAACTATATACCTGCGTGCGATTGGTTTTTTAATTTAAAGTCCGGTCCATGGAAGATTCGGGAGTTGTAATTTATTTATTTATTTATTTCTCCCTCTCCTTTAAGTGGAACTACGACGGCCTGAGTCTCCCCAAATTTGGGAGAAACGTAGGCAACCACTTGGTGCGGCCATTATCTGTTTTCTTTTGTTTTCAAAAAAAAACTTTCTATTTTACTCTATCACCTAGATTGACTCTCACACACGCGCACTCATATTATAACTGTCATTACACTACATACCCTCTATAAACCCGGGACCCACACTAAGGACGGATGACGGTAACCACCTAGTCGCCGGTCTCTCCGAAGTTGGATCATCCCACTCCGCGTATTCAATCCACCTAGATTGTCATATCGCGGGGAGCCTAGCCTTCCAGCCCTGCATCGCCACATATCATGTAGATTGACTTTTTAAGACACTCCTTGACCGGTCGGTTTGATCTTGGAGTCCCTGTAATCCCTTGTCAAGATCGTTTTGTGCAATAATCCACGGAAAAGAAATCAATAAATTGTCGCTTCGGGATTGTCCCTTCGGAAACGTCCCTACGGTTGTCCCTTCGGATTTGCCCCTAAAAAGAGAAAATTTTCTCATCAAAATTATTGCACAAAACTTGATGTTACTTTGGATTACTCCGACCCCTAGGTCCCTAGGTTTGGTTCTTGAACTTTAGAAACCCCCAAAACGGATTTTTCGTCCGACCAAAATTAGGATTAAAATCAGAAAATTGTGACTTTCCGTGGTGAAGTCTAGCGCGAGACTACTTGTCTCGTACGAGATAAGTGTTCGGTCTTTTCGTGTTTTGGCCAAAACCTTCAAACCTTCAAGCCTTCATTCACCCTATTCAAATTCGACTTGTTGGAACTCGATCATGGTTTAACACGGTTGCTACACGTCTAGGTTCTTCGCCAAAGCTCGACACGATGTCTGCTTCTCCTTCTACCACCGAGGCCGATTTCAACGATGCTAAGGTCCAACTCATCGAAGCCATGACTAGGTTGGATGAACAAAGTAAGCAAATTGATGAGCAAAACGCCCAAATGGCCGCCCTCATGAAAGAACTCCACGAGTTGAAAGTCAAGAAAGGCAGAAAACAAAAGCAGAAAGTGGAATCCTCCTCCGACGAAGAGGAATCCTACACCAAAGTGAATAGAAAAACCAAAAAGTCAAGCAAGAAAAAGGAAGAATCCGATTCATCCTCTTCCTCATCATCCTCCGATGATGAAGAACATACCTCCAAGGGTGCTAAAATCAAGAAAGAAGGCAGTGGTGAAACTACTAAACTTGGTGACCATGTTACTAAGAACTACCTCGAAAAGAAGCTTGCAACTCTTGACACTTCCAAGGGGTCATTCGTTCCATTTGATCCCGATGCTCTTCAACAATCCATCACCAAGTTTCCTCGCAAGTACAAGACACCCGACATTGCCAAGTTCAATGGTACTACCTGTCCTCGAGCTCATGTTGAGACCTACACTTGGGCCATGCTTCCAATGGGCGTTGATAACACAATCTTGGCCCAATGCTTTCCTCAAACTTTAGAAGGTGCTGCAAGGGATTGGTACATGTCTCTTCCTACGACTACAAGGCTTGATTGGTCATCCGCATGTTTAGTCTTCCAAAGGCAGTTTGAAGACAACTCCACCTACCGCCCTACTAGGAGGGATCTTGAACAAACCAAGCAACATGCCAATGAGTCCTTTGCTGAATTTGCTAGAAGATGGAGACTCAAACTTACTGAAATTGTCGAAAGGCCTACTCTCAAAGAGCAAATCCACATCTTCCTTCAATGCCTTCGTGATGAATTTCAAGAGAAGCTCGCCGGTAACTACTTTCCTAGTTTCAATGAACTCCTCGAGTCCGGAATTAGGGTTGATGACTTCCTAAAAGGCAAAAAGAAGGAAAGTACTTTCCGCTACAACAAACCCACTACAAGTAAGGACGCTTCAGTCAACGCTATTGCACTCAGCCGCCCCAACACCGGAAAGTATTCTGCTGTCCCTCCTCCCGAAAAGAAAAAGAGGCACTACGACAAAATTGAAGGAATCACTCAAGAAGAACTCTTCGATGTGCTTGTCCAGAATGAAAAAATCAAACCAAGGGAAGGTGGTCCTCCGAAGGATATGGGTCCGAATCATGCTCATCACTTATTCTGCAAGTACCACAACTTCACCGGCCACGACACCAACTCTTGCCACCACTTGAAGGACATCATCCAAGACCTCTTTGATAATGGAGATCTAGAACGTCCCAACGTCATCACCAATCCTCTCCCTCGTACTCCATGAAGAAGATGAAGTTCCAAGAAGAAATCTACACTTACCACTTTGGGGCTACAACTATCCTCTCCCTTTCTCCTTTGATAGAAGTAGATTAGGTTTTAAATTTTCAAGTATGAACTCGAAGAGTCGTTCTGTCTTTCTAGTACTCCTCACCTCCTCTAGTTTGTGTCTTCTAAACTATCGAGTCTGTTCTTAAATTTCTCAATAAATTAAAGTAATTTCTTTTCCTAAACACTTTCCCTAAAGTTGTTCTACCTCATGAATATCATTCAACTCATGCAAAGTGATGGACCTTCCATTCCCTAAATCATCGCGAAAATAGAGACTTCTAAGCGAGTTTAAGAAGAAATTTGTCCTTAGGAAGCTTAAGGGCTAAACATTACCCCTACTGAAAGTCAAAAGTTCAACAAACGAAGGAAGCCAAAGGCACTGCTATCAACATTCATCCCAAAGAAAAGTGGGGCTACTCAACTCAAGGCTTTGAGAGTACAAAAAAATAAAAATAAATAAAAAGCTCGCTAGGACGAAACTTCTCAATTCGTCCTAGGCAAAAATAGAGCATCGAAAAAAAAAAAAAAACTCTCAAGCCCTCATCGCCCCACAACAAGGATGAAATTTCAACAAAGGCAAGAAGGATTCTCCCACAAAGAAGAGGAGTCAAGTGATACCAACAAAAGAAAAGAGGATTCCTCAAAATCCTCCTACATCAAGTGAAGAAGACTTTCAGTATCAAGAAAAATGTTTACCCTTAAGTCATACTAATGATTGGCTTTCTCCTCAATCTTGTTTAGAAATTTCTAGATGAAGCACGGTCCATTAAAAGGTAGAATAACTTTTCTAGATCCTTGAGCCGAGCAGCGTTTCTTGTCGAGTCTAGGGGCTTCCTGTTAGCCACTCACATACACACTCTTGAAATCCAAGCATCAAAACTGGGGCTTCCTAACCTTTTCTCCCCCAGCCAATCTCTACTTCAACTCTTCAAAGCAATCAAATCTACATTAGGGGCTTTCCTCTTTGCTTCTCACTCTCATCATTATAAAATTCACCTCTCCAAAGAGTCAATGCTTGGATCACCTTCCAAAGAACAGAGTCCGTCTCTCCTCAACTAACTTGAGATCTCATTTCTCTCTCCTTGATGAGATTTCCCCCGCTGAGTTCTCTTCGAGTTACATGCTACTTTCAAAAAAAAAATGAAAAAAAAAAAGACGCAAAAGAGATGCCCGCTAGATTGAAAACCCGAAAGGGCGGTCTAGGCAAAAACCAGGGTGCGCACTAAGAAAAAAAAAATCAAAGGTCAAAGGGAGAGTATTCTTCAGCCTTCTTCATCGAGCGTCATTCGATCTTCTTCAAATCAAATCAACAAGGAGAGTCTTCTTCGATCATCTTCAAATCAAGAGAGCCTGAGACACCTACTGCTTGCAAGCAACTTGGGGCTTGAGACACCAAAGGGCCTTGGACATAAAGCCATTACGACAGTCGACAGATTTGTAGTCGTTTGCCTCCTAGAGACACGATTCAAAGGAGAATTAAGAATGAAGATTCGCAACAGACCTAGATGTGTTTACACAAGGATACCCATCAAAATCCTACAACAATACAGCCTCGCCGACTAGCAACAGATTCTGCAAAACCTGATTTGGTCCCAACTTGTCAAACACAAGTTCACTCATGCAGTTCACCCATCTCAAATACAAATCCATACAAATTTCCCTACATTTCCATATACCATATACTCATACATAAACTTACCACCAAAATGACCAACCGGCCATTTACACGAACAGACGTGAGCACCACCACGTAAGTCCAGTTAAACAACTAAAATCTGGGAAAATCTACTTGGAATCTTTATGTGCTGACAGGTATAGAAAGGTAAGAATCCTTCGGGTCTATCCGAGACCATCGTGCATATATCCTTGCATTACAGGGGCCGACAGAACCTTCACCTCAACCGACAACTTCAAGTCCGTGACCTCGGCGACATCAACAAAGTCTGTGATGGCAGCAACCTCAAAGTCCGTGACCTCGGCAACATCAACAAAGTCTGTGACGGCAGCAACCTCAAAGTCCGTGACCTCGGCAACATCAGCAAAGTCTGTGACGGCAGCAACTTCAAGTCCGTGACCTCGGCAACAACTTCAAAGTCTCGCGGACGGCAAAGAAACTTCAAGTCCGTGACCTCGGCGACAACTTCAAAGTCTGTGATGGCAGCAAACTTCAAGTCCGTGACCTCGGCGACAACTTCAAAGTCTGTGATGGCAGCAAACTTCAAGTCCGCGACCTCGACAACAACGGCAACGTCAGTAACCTCAGGCGACGCACTTCAACAACTTCATCAACAAATGGGTATCTTCAGAATTGGGTCAAGTCCTTGATTCCTCAGTATGATTTTACCTTTTCAAAAAAAAATCCCTCTTCGATTTTCAAAAATGCTTTTCAAAATACCTAAAATAGCCTTTTTAGTGTTTTGGAGTCGAACTACGTTTGGTCTGATTCTCTCTTAGAGATACGTAGGCAGCCGTGCGGCACGACCATCCCAATGTTCAGAATGATGTCTTTTCTATCGACGACACTTCTTCTTTCATAAGACCTGTCGCCGAGGGGCTCTGTAGACACCCCATTCTGAACCAATAATTCATGATTACACTACTCTTCGTCTCTCTTTTGTGTTTTGATGAAAGCACATTAGTTTCGTCATGTTTCGTTAAGTTTCTAACTAACCTCGTTAGTTTTGGACCTAACTGACTAACGGAATAAACTGAAGAGGACAAAATAGTCACTAGACTAGATATCTCGCACGAGATATCATATCTCGCGCGAGATATCCCCTCGACAGGATGTGCAGAATCACAATTCTTCTCCGTCCCAAACTCTTTTCTTGATAAACCTCATCTAATCCAGTTCTCCAATCAGAATTGAGTTCTGGAAGCTTCCTAGGAGTGTTTTACCTCTCCACCTCTACCTCTTAAACCCCTATAAATACTTGGTGACTTCCACTGTTTCAGAGGTCCAGAATTTCACACAACACACACAATTTGTTGGTTTCTCTCCACGAAAGATTCCTTCAAATCACTCACAAAACCTCCCTAAAATCACCTAAAGTTTGTTTATCAACCCTGTTGATCAACAAACATCCAAACCCGAATCAAGGATTGAGGCGAAGCTCTGTCCGCATCAAGATTTGACTCTCATATTGAGTCGAAACTCTGCCCAAATCACTTCTCGATCGAGAAAATATCTTAGAACCACGTTCTAAATCAAATCCTCCCTAAACTAGGTAAACTCCTATACTTTTACTCTTCTTCTTCTCAATCCCTCTATTGATTTTTAGAGTGGTGTAATCCCATCAAAAGGATTGGCCTAGAGTCCCTTCAATCGATGAAGGTGATCTCGAAGCGTACAATCCGACATTCCTAATCAAGAAATTGATTAGGGTTTTCTTGTTCTTTATTTAATTAGTAATTAAAAAGATTGATAATACTCAATTGGCAAGACCGATCTCCGGATTGGGTGGAATGGATGCTCCTCGACCTACCCATTCGATAACTTAACCCCCGAACCCTCAAATCTCTTTTTAAGGTTTTTCTTATTGTTTTCCTAAATAAATAATAAGTGGCGACTCTGTTATTTCAAAATTCACGCATCGCTACAGACTGGCGCATAAACCGAGACGGAACGAGAGTTTTAGAGAGAGAGGGAGCTACCTATGGCTAGGGTCGGCTCCTTTGGCTCGGTGGGCGTATACGGGATATGAAAGTGTGTTTGGAACAGTGTTTCGAGGTGGAGGGGGTTGTATTTGATCGAAATACGAAGTTTTCACGTAAAACGAGGTAAAATCGGGGCTCGGGAGAAGGGAGAACCAGTTTAGGCCATGGGTTTTTGGTGAAAGGGAGTGATTTTTGTTGTTATAAATGGCTTTGACAGCCTCTGTATTTATAGGTGAATTTTCAGGATCAGTCCGGACGGACTGAGAGTGAAAACCAGGGGGTTTTGTGAAACTTTGGAAATTGGAGGGACTTGCTGGCAATTCTGAATTTTCTGCAAATGAGTCATGCCGGACTGAGACTGCATACCAGTGGTATTTTTGTCTTTTCACTCTGAATTTGATTGAAGGGTGACTAGGGAGCTGTGGCATGTAAGCCACGTGTCCCTGTGACTCACAGGTCCATGGATTTTCGTGCCATATTTCCCGGTTTTGTCCGTTTTTAAAATAACAGTCAGGAAAATGTCCGAAACGCCCCCGAAAAGTGCCGAAAAGTGCGTTTTTCAGGGAAAGCCATACTTTTACGTGCAACGACGTGTGTTGAGTACGCTTTGACGTCGAGATGCACGGGGCAGTCCCGAGACGTCTCGTTGGCTTGGCAACGGGGAGCTTAACGGGTTCCGGTTAACCTGGAGCGGGCCAGTTAACGGATTCCGGTTAACTTTCTAACGGATTTTGGAGATCCAGATTTGGGTACTTACACCAGGTCCTATTCTCACTGTGCACACCTCTTCTTATATTTATCCTTCTCAGCTATAACCCACCGGTGAGATTTCTCGCATGGCTCCAGCTCAGAAGTCAAAAACCTGCATATATTTCGCAAGCCAAAGAGGGTACTTGAAATATGTTAAGAAAAAATGAAGTTAGAAAAGGGAAATAAGTAAAAATAAAGTCAACAATCTCGCGAGAAACACGTTAACTTACGCCGCAAAGTTGCAAGCCCGCATAGTTGACGGTGAGATCTTCATCTTGCATTTCAATCTCATCCACTAGCTGCTTATCGCTGGATCGCTGAACAATGTCGCCCCCAATTAAGCTGTATGAAGGATCCTGGCAGTAAACATCAAAGCCTGATAATGCTGGCACCACGCCAATATCTTGGCTCAACTAGAAAAGGTTGTCTTCATCAGAAGGCATTTGAAAACCATCCTGAAGCCAACTCGCAGCCTTAGGTTCGTTTGCTTCAAAAAAGGCATTCTCCTCAAAATGTTCAGATGGCGGGTCTTCAGAAGGGCGGGATTTCTTAAGAGGCGAGAACCGCTGTCTTTGCTTGGCTCAACAGTCGCAGTAGCTTGGTCAATTGGGTTCTCATCTTGTTCCTGCACTTGTCCTTGATTTTCTTCTACCAGTTCTTCTTCATCTACAAGGTTAAGTCTGGAAGGTCGCAAAGGTGTTTTGGACTTCCTTTTCTTTTTCGACGGGTCAATAGCTTTCCCGGCGGCTTTCTCAAGGGCAGCATTCACCTTTTCCTTCGCTATGGTAGCGGCATCATCTCCATGAATGGAAATGGGAATTTCTTTCTCTGCAGTCTTGAGCAAGGCAGTCTGCCTAGCTTCAGCAAGCCGCTTACGATGGCCATCAGCTCCCGAGAATGCATCTCGCCTGTCTGAGAAACTCATTGATCTCAATTTTGCAAAGGAAAAACAAGGAACCAATCAATTGAAGAAAAATAAAGAAAAAAGCAAAGTTTAAGGGGCAGAGGCAAGAAGCATACTGTGTACTTTGAACATTGCTTTGCAACAATGGCCTTCACATTGGCAAGGCCCACAATCAGAAGCAAAGTGATTGTCTGAGTGACTTTCCCATCCGGGGTAAGGGGCAGTAAGTACAATGGTGACGCGAGATTCGTCTATGGGGCAGGTCAAATCAGGAAGTCCAAATTCTCATAATAAGGAGGGGATGGAAAGAATCTCCCTCCATGAAAATAGGGCCAGGCCTACATCATTGGCGTCAGCGAGAAACTTCAGTATTCTGTCCTTTAAATGATTATCGTCGGATACCAGGGCTTTTTGGTTTCGATTTTAGGAATTATCTCCCTAAGGTCTCCAGAAAGGGTCCAACCAATACGAGAAGTTATGAAAATAGGCTTAGATTGCCAGTTGTGGACTTTGCGTGGAAGGGGAGTTAGGATCTTGGGTTTCCTATACTTTATGGATAAGCGATTCTCGACAATACCATCTCACTTAGAGACGGCAATATAACCTTCGAACAAGTGTACAAATAGGGAAACTGTGGGCTCATGCCTAAGGGCTCTACAAATTACAAGGTAGCTGGTCAAGATTCTAATGACGTTAGGATGAAGGTCGACAACAGCAGCTTGAGCCTTATGCATGACAACACGGATAAAGGGATCTAGGGGGAACCTAAGGCCAACCTCTAATTGTGAAGGATACGCGACAACGCCGTCCATCCTTTGTCGCATGGCGGCAAGGGACTTGTCGCCCGTGTATGGCTCAATATGGTAGACATTGTAGTTTATCCCATACTTGACATGTAAAGTAGTCTGGAAGTCCAAAGAAAAGGAAGTGATGGGCTCAACGACATCCAATGATGAGGGAATTTCAGTTGAGTCATGATGCCGAGATGAAGTCTCAGCAGCTAATGTGTCAGAGACATCGTGGCTGGATGAGGAGATTGCAGAAGACATGTCAACAATCTCGCTGGAAGAGGAGAGAACCTGTTTATAAAAGCGACGACTACGTAAATTGGGGGCTGGAAGATAGTCAGTGTCCGAAAAATCAGAATCAAAGAGAGAATGATAGAAGTCGCAGATATGAGTACAAAGCTTCCAAGTAATGAAGAAGGTTTTCATGGGTACTGACTTATGCAAAAAAGGAGGACCCCTAATTTCTATGGCATCTAAAACGGCGACATTAGCGCCATGCCGCATAAGCATGGTATTGAGGTCCTCGCGTGGGAACCTAGCCCACACCCACATGTCAACCCTATAAAACCCACCAGTTTTCATATTTTGCCCAAACCTAATGGTTCTAACACAAGACTTAGTTCTAGCCATTCGGTTATGCGGGAATAGAATTTAAAGCGAGAAAGCTTGGAAAACGGAAGAATGGTTACCTGGAAATTTGCAGAAACTGGTGAAGGCTGGGAATCTTAGCCGGATTTTGGCCGAAAAACTTCGAAAATAAAAGGAATCTTCAGAAACGCCTTAAACAAGCTCAAAATTGGCAAGTAAGGGAACGCAAAGGGGGAAAGATTTGAAGGCGATTGGAATCAACTAATAATGGGAATGAGATAACGGGGATATTTGCTTGAACAAGACAGAAACGGTTCGTCGGAGAAAGCAGGGGTATAACAGAAGCTCTGAGTGTGTAACAAAGTGGAAATGGTCGAATGAGACTGAACCTAAGCCAAAGAAGACGAAAGGGTTTTGGGACAGTTTCCAAAAAGTTTTAAATGATGCCCAAATTTTGAATTCCCCTCCCCCCATTTATTGAAGTAAATCATTATAGCACAAGTATCGAGGCGGCCGTACAAACCTAACAAACCGCCCAAACCCATCAACCAGGAAGCGACACGTGGACGGTAACGTGTCGACTAAAACCGTCATCTCGCCAAATCTTGCCCAAAAGGCGGGATGTCTAAGCAGTAACAGTAGAATTCTCGACTGAATCATGAATAATTCAGGTCTCGAACTTGGGGAGCTACTGATGTGATCATATAAAAGAGAAATGGCCCAACTGACATATGAGGCCTAATACAATGAATATGAAATGAAAGTTTAGGCAACAAGCCCAAAGAGAGAACCAAGGCGACAAGTTAATGGCTGTTAACATATGGGCGGGAACGGACGTTGGCAAGAATCCAGCGAGAAGTCTATTATCACCTAAAAATGATATAAACCCAAAGGCTGGAATCTCGCACCAAGACATTTTATGATAGCGACAACCACGGGTTGGTGCATTGTTGTGGTTACCGCCTGAGGGTGACATGTGAAAGCAGCAACGTTCTCATAAGGGCCAGGAAGGTTACGTATGGGCCATGAAGTCTGTTATGATAAGTAATATGTCCCGAAAAAGGTGGCGTCTCCAATATGAATGACCATGCACAGCCAATGAAATATGTACGTGTGGCTAAGAGATAAGATTTGCATGAAAGCTATATAAACGATGTCAGAAGGCAAAATCTGGTATGCTCTCTTGTTATTTCTTTTGGCCAGTTTTCAGTTTGTATTCTCTTGTTTCTTGATCGTGTACTTACTCTCACGCCGGAGGGGCTTAGCCGGAGACGCTCCCGGTCTAGTTTACGTGGACTTTTGTGTGTAGGAGACAACCAGAGAAGACACCGGAGTATTCATCTTTTGGCTACTCAGATCAGGCCCGTGCAGCTATTTTATGTGGCAGCATCAACTATGAGGACAAATTTGTACCGATGGTCATCATTTTCAACACCGTTTCATTCTAATGTTCTCGGTTAATGCCATTCCAGAAACAATGCAACTTCCATTGTTCAATATACTGTCAGTAAAAAATTACAAACAGATGGTATGAGCATATGTGACTCCATATTTGGAGAAAGTGTTTCGATGTTTGCTACTGTTTTTGGTCAAAATAGAAAAACCAAGTGAAATGGTATATAACATTCTATATTTTTTTTAGTTATTTTTTGTTAATTCCATAGCTAATTATTGTATGAATTATTATTGACAAAGTTATTTGACATATTATTTGTTTTTCAAACATTTTAGATTCAATTGCTGCTAACATATAGATGATTCGCCAATTGAAGATGGTGTTTTGAATTGTGCTACAAATTCTTATTACAGTAGAAAAAGGAAGCAGAATGGTATTTAATGTTCTATAATTTGTTTTTTGTTTTTTTTTTTGTTAAGTTTTAATTTAATATTTCGTTGATTTTTCTTTTAAAACGCTTTATACTATTTTTGACAACCATTACAATATTTAAATTGCGTATATATTAATTTAATTGTTATCATATGTTTATAGGCTCAAGTAATAATAAGATTGTGGACTCTACATACGAAGAAGTTGGATAAAGCGGTATAAAGAAATGTAGCATGAAGAGGAAATGAAAGTTTGATGGTAATTTTAATAGATTTTTTTTAAATATATGACTAATTTTTGTGCAATATATATTTTCTTATAATATTTTTCTCTTATATAACTTTTCAGGAACAAGAGTATCTGCTGCAGTGATTGATAAAACTATGCACGCATATAATAATTCATATTTCACTGAAGGTAAAATTAATACGATTATTTATATTATTTAGATAAAATATAAAACTATATGAATATAGTCTAACCATTATTTTTAAAATTTTAAACAAAATTTTCAATGATAATTAAAAAAAAATTCATTAAAGTTTTGATTTTATATGTCGTTTTAAAAATAATTCAAGCTTTTTTGGTGAAATTCATTCAACCGAGTTTTTGAATACTATAAAGAGCTCTGGTTTGCCTACCCAATTATGTTGCTTCACAATATTAATCATAGTGCGGGGTTATGCAACGGAACTAGACTAATCATTACAAGGCTTGAGAACCATGTTGTTAAGGCTAAAATTTTAAATGAGAGCAATGTTGGAGAAAAAGTGATTGTCCCACGAATGTCCTTAACTCACTCGAATCTACTGTTGCCTTTCAAGTTTCAAAGTAGACAGTTTCCATTGATTATTTCCTATGTAATGACAATTAATAAAAGTCAAGGTCAATCATTATCTCATGTTGACTCCATCAGATCTATGTTTACCAACGTTTACCATTCAATTTTCAAAGAAGACAATTTTCGTTGGTTGTATCATATATAATGACTATCAACAAAAGTCAAGGTCAATTACTCTCTCATGTTGGGCTGTTTCTGAAAAGACCTTTTTTTAGTCGTGGTCAATTGTATGTTGCTTTGTCATGAGTAACTAATCGTGATGGTTTGAAGATTTTGATATGTGACGAAAACGAAAAGATTGTGGATGAAACAACGAATGTTGTTTATAAAGAAATCTTTCAAAATTTGTAAATTAGCTTGATAATGTCAATATATTTTTGTTGTACGCATATATTTTAAAAGTGTTTTACAAATTAGTTGTTATATAGATAAAGTACTTTTCTTTATTTTGTTTCTGCAATTTATCAACTTTTTTGATCGTGTGTTTAACGCACGGGTATAACACTAGTTTGTCATAATTACACAACAATCCACTTACTATTTTTTCAATCATTCTATCTTATATATTACTCCATCCGTCCCACACCAAGGTTTCTTGGTGTGGATTTCACGCTTCTTAATTTTTTTTTTTTTGAAAGTGGGTAGAAGATTAGAGGAGAGAGAATGTAAAAGTTAAATGTGCGGTAGAGAATAGTAGTTAATGATTGTTTTTTTTTTAAGTGGGTAGAAGATTAGAGGAGAGAGAATATAATAGTTAAAAATATTTAATAGGAGAGAGAATGAGTGGAAGGAATAATAAGTTAATGATTGATTTTTTTACAAATATGTTAATTTTATAGGGATATAATAAATAATTTTTTTGTAAATATATTAAATCATAACCGGTTTATTAACATGTTTAATTGAACGTTTAACGAACCGGTTTAATTAAAACCCGTTTGCCCTAATTTTAATACCAAAACGAAATCAGTAGCAAGCGAACTCCAGTTGAATATCCAGAAACTATAGCCAGAAATCAGTAGCAAGCGAAATCAGTAGCAATCGAAGGAATTATGAGAAATCCAGTTGATTAAATCAGGAGCAAGCAAAAATCCGATTGTGAGTTCACATGTTATTATTGTTTTGGTTCGAATTTTCATATATTTCTGGATATATTAAGCATACTCATCTATATATGACTTTAACAATGTGTTTTAGTTTGAAATTTTCAATTTCTGTGTATCGATTTTGTGTTTTATGTATAACGATTTGTGGATATTTTCTGGATATCATTTTGAAAGTTGCTGGATATTCAATTGTTTGTTTCTGGATATTCATTTGCTTGTTTCTGGATATTCATTTGTATGTTTCTAGATATTCATTTGTGGATATTTTCTGAATATCATTTTGAAAGTTTCTGGATATTCATTTGTGTAGTTTCTGGATATTCATTTTGAAAGTTTCTGGATATTCATTTGTATAGTTTCTGGATATGCATTTTGATAGTTTCTGGATATTCATTTGTATGTTTCTGGATATTAGATTGTGTAGTTTCTGGATATATATTTTATAGTTTCTGGATATAGAATTGGCCTTGGCCAAGGACATGGCCATAGCCCATGGCCTAGGCCAAGGTGTAAGTACCCAAATCTGGCTCATGCCTTCCGGTTAAATTTCCCGGCAATTTCGGTAAGTTTTTCGGTAATTCCCCAGACCTTCCTAGTGTTCCGGAAACATTCCGGAACTGTTTTTAATTAAATAAAGGCTGAAGGGAATCCTTCCTAATTAAGAAACACGTTTTTCTTAATTAGGAGGGAAGGTTCTAGAATAATGCCACCTTGCATGGTTCTAGAATGCTGAGTCACAATGGATAAGCCCGCACGGCTGCATTAGCTCGCTGCCTCTGACCGCACGGCTTCATTAGCCTTATCCAGACTGCCTATAAATAGAGCCCTCCTCTACCCATTTCAAGACACAACAACAATACACACACTCCATAGCAATACACTCAGTCACTCCCAAGACGTGAAGAATATTGGTGAAGGCTCAAGAAGGTGAAGAAGAAGGCCAAGAAGCTCCCTCCCTCCTCCTTGAAGATCCAAGATCAATCTCTCCTCCTAGCTCCAACCAAAGAAGCAAAGGAAGCAATTGGTAACCTCGCACGCCCTAACCTTGCTTTTAATTGATATACTTGCTCATTGCATTCATATATCTTGCTTGGGACTTGTCATTCATAGTTAAAGATCACATCTTTATCACCCCCTTTCCCTTTTTGCATGCATTAAGACCTCATTTGTCATAAAAATGTAGTCTTTTTCATAAAGGTGCATCCTTTGCACCTAAAACTCCCATTTTCAAATAAAATGTCATTTTTATGCATCATTTGCATATAAAAACTCAATCTTTTTAATAAAAATGCATCCTTTGCATTCAAAACCCCTTGTTCAAGCATCATTTGCTTTAAAGATCATGTCTTTACCATAAACTAGCATCATATGCTTTTCAAAATGCAATCTTTATGCATCATTTGCATAATGAATGCCAATTTCTTCAACAAAAATGCATCATTTGCATAAAAATAAAATCTTTATGCATCATGTGCAATAAATATTATTTCTTTAAACTAAGTGCATCATTTGCAACCCAAAAATGTCATCTTTTCATTAAAGTGTCATTTTTCATCATGCATTTCCCCCTTTCCCCCAACCTTGGAACGGACCGGTGTAAAAGATCCTATCTTTACATCGTTCCTTCCATTAAAGGTTCACATATTTCTTTAGAAAGGGATACCTTGAACTCTATATCTCCGATTATCGCTTAAGAAAGAGTATGAAGCCTCTATACGAGCTCGACCGTCTTAAAGCGTAGGATTGATGGGCTAAGGACTCTCCTTTTCTAAAGAACCTCATCTTTGACCAAAAGAGAGTCATTCTCTCGATCACGCAAGTCCCGAGGGTCCCGAGGTTTAAAATGCGATGATCACAAGTCATAAGATGAGGACGGGATCATAATCCCAAATACATAAAATTCCAAGGAATCCCGAGCGACAACCAACAAATGGTTTGTACGTCCGGAAGACAACTTGGGACATTCCCCCCCTTATTTTCAAACACATGCACACAAGAAAGCACGCAAGCAAGCACGATTAATGAAATCTTGGGAGACTTGCTCCGGCAAGGCACTTTGGGTGAACGCCAAACGTTCTTCCCAAGGGGTAACTTAACCTCCGAACCCAAGTAAAAACCTTTTTTTCAAAGTTTTGAGGTAATCAAAATGGCGTGGCGACTCCGTTTTTCAAATAACTCGGATGTCTTCAAACTCGCGTGAATCCAACACAAAATTTGGGCACCACATTCACAGTTTGGCGACTCTGCTGGGAAAAATCCTAAAGGAGAAAAGCTTTTATTTTCAAAACAAAAATCGATACTCGGTATATAGGTGGAAACCACTTACCCTTCCTGTACACTCCCTGACGTGGGAGTTGGGATAACCGGTGGTTTAACAATCCACGTACCAGTATCCCTTTTCGAAAAACAATTTTGAAAAAATAGAAGAAAGCTTTTCCCTTTGAGCGGGTTAGACTCCCATCGCCGATTTCATTAATCGTGCTTGCTTTCTTTACCATGCATTGCATCATTTGCATCTTGGAATCTGTGCATACTTTGAAACGGGAAACAACCCGAAAAATAGCAAAAGGAGTGGAACCTGGAAAATTGATCCATGCAGTCGTACGGCTCAATCCTCATTGGATTCTGACCGGGCGACCTCAATGGCAATTCCACCAGGAAAAATCATGGTTAATCTGGCAGTCCTAGCAGCTTGGAGCTACTCAGCTCCATGACTGACTGGGTGTAAGTGCTCCAATTTGAGCTTGTTAGAATTTTCGTTAGAAAATTAACGGAAGTTATAACATTTCTAACAATTCCTAACTATCCTAACATTTCTAACAAAGTGAGGGTAAAATGGGCATTGTTATTTAAGGTTAAACCTTAAAAAGAATCTCAAAAAAGAAAAACAAATGAAGAAAACCAAATATAGCAATGCTGGAAACATAATCTGGCTGGTCAATTTGAATTTTGAAAAAGATTATTCCTTGTGTCCAAAGCCACAAGCGAATTAATGAACAGATTGCACCGATCCATCCGCGCGGACATGTTTGTATTTTCAGGAGGGCTATAAATTGAGCCCTCCAGTCACAAAAATAGAAAGGAAAAACACAAATGCAACGAACCTCTGGCGAAATATAGAGAGAAAACAGTGAGAATTCTCAAGAATTGTCACCTTTTTTTCTCCAATCTTTCCCAACTCATACTCATCCATTCACTCTCATATTCAAGCCTTAAACACTCATACACTCAAGCCAAACACTCAAGAACACAAGGAAGATTGGTAAACCCTCCTCTTCCTAACCCTAAATCTCATCCATGCATGCATCTTCAAACTACAAAATGTAGTTCTTTCATCTTTTTTCTCTAGATCTAAGAAGATCACCATGGAAGACCATCTCCATGGATGATCTTCTACAAAGATCAACATTATTTTCAAAGCTTTTCTCTCTTACTTGCAAAAATGCACTTTCAAAACCCTAAAAAACCATTTTCAAGCACTAAATCTTGATTTCAAAGGGTAAAATCCCCCTCCCCAAGCAAATGAAATGCTTAGTCCTAATGTACCCCAAGGATGGTTTGGTATAGTTGATTCACCACTAAAATGTCTAGTGATCACTAACCAAAACCTAGGGAAATGGGGACAAGCATGGATGCAAAACCCCCTTAAAATCATATTTTCTTTCTTGAGAAGTTGCTGTCCAGTAGCAAATTTCTCAGACCTCAGTCCATGGTCTTAATTTTTGGACACAGATGAACTTGGAATTTGGTGTTGACTACAAAACACTTTTTGTAGCCAACATCCAGAGCTTTCCAGACATATTTTTACCTTATTTTTGGGTGAGTAAAACTCCTCTTTTCAATTTTTCTTTCAGAGGCTAGTTCATCAGTTTCTGGGAATCCAGATCTCATATCTGAGGTTTCCAGAAGGTTTTGACCCCTCAAATCTTCTCCAAAATGGAAATTTCTTTCACACAAAGTTTATTCAAGGAGTCTAGAGAAACTTTCATTCTCTGAGTTCATCCAGATTATGAAGTTTTAGGACCCTTGAATCCATTTCAAAATCAGGTGTCTGCTGCCATTTTCTTCTGGCAGAAGTGACTTCTCAACTTCAAAAGGTTTTTGAGTACCAAATCTCAAACCAAAAATTCTCCAAAAATCATGGGATCAGTTTAAAGTCTTAAAAAGACATCCCAATTTTTACTTTTTCCAGTTTCAACTTATTTTGGCCAAACCACACACACACACACACACACAAATGATTTTCAGCTTGGAAGACTCGTTTTACGGCGCGTCGGGTGCACACTAACGTCCTTCCCGACGCGTAACATGACCTCCGAACCTAAATCTCTGATCTCGGGATTTTTTCAAAGTTTTGGCCCTTCAAAATTAAAATGGCGTGGCGACTCCGTTTTTTTTCCGGATTTTATTTGGTTTTTTCAAAGAAACGCAAAAAGCCGAATTTTTTCCCATATCGTCACAGTGGCGACTCCGCTGGGGACTAAGCTTTTTAATAAAAAATGGTATTCGGTATATTGGTGGAAACCACTAAATTTCCCGTTATCGCCTCCTAACACGAGTCGGGGATAAATTGTGGTCTAACAATCCCACGTGCCGGTATCACCGTTTTCAAAAAAAAAAAGCTTTTGAGGGTCAAGCTTCCGTCCGGCCGAAAATCATTTTTGTGTGTGTGTTGATTTTTTGCACGGTTTTCATGTTGTTTTGGCCGCCTCGGAGAAAGTCAAAATTTTTGGCTTGTCGGAATAATGTCCCTAGCGTCGGAATTTTCATGCTTACGTGCTTATGTGCTCATAAAAAAAAAAAAAATAAAAAAAAAAAAGGAAAATTCCAAAAAATCATGCATCATATTTTTAAGACACATAAAAAAATCTCTATTTTACTCGGAAAAAGAATATAGGCCTTGCACACTACGCGCACGTGACCGTACACTTTGCACACTACGTCCTTAACCGGGAAATCCTTGTCGCGGTCCGTTTGGTCTTATTACGCCTCTCGGATGAGCACAGGACTACCCAAACATCCCATGGAGCCTCGTGTCGACCATGCACTTGTCCGTGACACACTTTGTCCGAGACCCGGTTGGTTTTTAGTAAGTGCATGTCATGCCCTATCAGTGTATAGACCTTTCCTTTCAAGCCTTTGTCGGCATACAGGCTCAATATCTCTCGGGTCCACTAATCGGTCGCTAATCGGTCGAAGTTACGCCGGTTTTCCGCCGCAAACTTTGACCAAGATATTGGCCGGCGCCTTGACTTCGGCTCGGCGGCACAAATTATACACGACTCCCGGCATTGACCTTTGAGTCATCAGGGATTAATGACTATTCCATGCCTAATTACGGCTTAACTGACGACAAGTCAAGATCAATATGCCGACTTTTTGTCGAGCCCTTGGACATGATCTTGACTTTTGACGTCAGCTTTGTCCGTAATTTACATCGAATGCTCATTAAGACTCGATTACCCGCCAGACTTCTAGGATCATTTTTCTTTCGGTCGGTGGGACCCGCTTGCCCTATAGGACCCTCGCCCGGGCTGTCCGCCTGGGAGGTCGAAATACGGGTGGAATACGAGGGGCTTATAGACGTAGTGACGGGGCCCACTGATCCAGGATCCAGAGTAGTTTGCGAAAAAGAAGAGCAATCTTTTCCAACCGATTAGGTTCATAAAGCATGTTTTAAGTAAACGTGAACAAATAACTGCATGTTGCATGAGCCTAAAGTCCAAACACCTACCCTCCTTCCATTCCCGGACATCGAACCTTCATGTCCTTTCCCCATGACTCCGCACAAAGCTTGGTTTCGGGCACGGGTCACCGTTTGATCGGTTGGGAAGAGTCAAGCGCATCGTCGGCTTCGCCGTTTGTTCCAACTCCGGGTTTCGAATGTCTGCATCAGCCGGTAATGATGGGGATAACGTCACTCCGCCTCCCGGGACCCCTCGAGACGAGCAACGGTGGAATCGGTTAGCGAGAACGGATGAGGTTACGGACAGAAGCACGGCTAAACGGCCTTATGGAGGCTATTAAGAGTCACGGTCGGCCGCCGGCCTCAATCCGGATGGCACCTTCACCGTGGAAGAAGACGAGGATGCCAACCCCACTCTCGGTCGCCCGATTACACCGGGATGCCGCCACCCACCTCCTATGGTGCCACTACGAGAACCCATGCTCCTCGATTTTCGGGTCGGCCCGGCTCCCGACCACGAGACCACCGGATCCATGCGGCCGACGGCACAAATCGGTGGGGGCAAAATCGGTACGGAATGTCTTCTCATGGTTGGGGCTATCTCGGAATGCCACGGCTGATCGGGATCCCTCCTCGGTTCGGAACCGATCAATCCGGACCTTCGCGGCAACGGCCCGCGGTTCGGAATGCCGCCACAACTTGGTTACGGACCACGATCAGAGCCCCTCCTCGGAACAGTACTAGTTCGGTGCTCCTCACACAAATCCATTCCTCACTCGAGACTTCTATGGGTTACCAAGCCTCCATCCCGGTGTCATCGAATCACCGGGACCGCAGTACCCCGGGTTACACACCTTCACCACAAGCGGCCATGCAATTCCAACAATCCCGGACAGCGGCCCGCACTCAAGCCTACTTACGGGCCCCACTGGAAATCCAAGTTATCCGGCTACATCGGGGCTGCCCCCACCTACTTTGCCGATTGAAAATCCACGGCAAGCCGCAAGGTTCTACCCTTTTGCTCGAGGCTCCTACTCATGCTCCCGGGGTAACTCGGCCCGGGACGGAGTTTTCACCTACGTCCCCGGACCGGCCGTTCCCTCCACCGATCTGCCTCCGGTGGTAGCTCCTCTCTCTAGCTCGGCCACTAGCTTGAATGCCATGGTTCCGCCACAAGACCCTCATCATCTTTGGTTCATGGAACAACACAAGGAAATGAAAGCGCAGATTCTTGAGCGGCGCGAAAGTCCGCCTCCCGGCCTACGAGACCCGGACTCCATTGTTCCCCTGCACCACAAATTCGTGATGCCAAATCTGGATCTCGTTGATGGAACCGCATGTCCGAAAACCCATTTGGACACATATACCTTGGCGATGAAAGCCGAAAGGATGTACCAATCAGCGATTAGCCGACTATTTGATCTATCTTTGAAGTCCGGTGCCTTGAAGTGGTTCTTCCATTTGAAACCCGAAGCCGGGGCTACATGGGACCAGATTACCAATGCCTTCACGAGAAAAATATAAGGCCAACTTGGAATGGGAAACAAATAGGGTTGACCTACAAACAACAGTGCGGCGTCACGATGAGAATGTTGGGGACTTTTACAAGCGGTGGAATGCGAAACTCGGTGAAATGGCCATCCCTCCTTCCGAAGAGGAACAACTGGACATCTTCCGGTCATGCTTGAAACCACATCGAGAGCCTCCCTCGGTCACTTCCCATACTCGGACTTGCGGGCCATGGTTAACTCTGCGGCTAAGTTTGAAAAGGCCTACAATCGGCCAGCCATTTGCACTGCCTACGGATATCGGGCTCCTCCTGTAAACACCGCCCCTGCTCCCGCTAAAGGCAAAGAGATGATTAACTATGCGGGACGGGAATGTAACAACACGACTCCTTTTGCTCCCGGGAAGCCGGCCGAACCCGGATCGCGGGTCATAAATCTCGAAAACTTTGGAATGCCCTGAATGACATCTTTAGGGGATTTGGTGAAAGAAGGCTTGCTGCGGCCTTTGGAGAATTTCCAACCCGAAATCCGAATGCTCCCGTGGATACTACAAAGTATTGTGCCTTTCATCAAGCTCACGGACATCGGCGGCAGTGCTTCACTCTGAAAAAGGCAATCCAGGGGCGATAGATCAAGGAAAGTTGGAAGGCCCCGAAGGGCCTAACACAGTCAAAAACCCGCTGCCAAGGAACCATAACCAGGTGAATATGATTGAATGCGGAGAATCTTCACACGCCCACGAAGATGCTGATGAAGGTTCCCAAATACCCGTGGCCAATCTCGTCGAGGATCCTGAATTCGGATTCCCCCTCAGCCTCGAGGATATCGAACGAATCAACCCATCTTGGTCTCATGTCAGAGACTCCTTGCAAGAATACGAGGCCCGCTATTTTTCGGGTGAAGGGAAGGCCGATACCGAAGAACTGGGGCTTTTCCGTTCAGAACATGAAAGAACCATTTATACAAGATGGTTAGAACAGTCAAGAAAGATTGAGCAAGAAAGCTTCCGGCGGGCGCCTGTACTGGGGCTTATCAGCAAAGAGGCCGAAGAGCATCTGGAGCTAGTGCACTTCTGCAAATTGGCTTTGGGAGAGCCCGAATATGATCCCGAGAACAGTGAAGAATCGGAAGAGGAGGATTCCTTCTATATCCTACCTGGTGTCAAATACGTGCCACCCCCTCTCACTCTTCCCCCGCAATTTCTGGGAGGAGAAGCTGAATCGCAGTCACCATCACTTCCGGGAATGGGAGCATATGACAACTTCTGCGGCTGTACGCACCCCTCTTCCCCTAACAGATTTGACCGTCGTTCTCTCTCAGCTGATATCCCCGTGGTATGGGAAGACGATTCTGATGACAGCGATGACGATGATGACGATGACGATGATGATGACGAGAGTGAAGAGTCAACTGAGGCCCCAGATCCGGAAACAATCTGGAACAATCATGCCCGAAATGAACCCATGGGAGCAAGCCACAATGGTTGGTTGTCACCAAGCGACGATGAAGGACCGCCAGAAAGTGCGGATCAGATTCCAATGGAGACAGACCCCTACGAGGTTTCACTTGTAAGATGCATTTGTGGCCAATGCCCGGATACTCCAGAGGATGAGGGACAGCAAAGCCCGCGCCCAGATCCGTACATATCCGAAATCCTAGAACACAACGTTCCTTATAAGAACCTGAATGGTGAATGGAGAAGGTTTATTGAAGCACTGGTCGAAAATGGAGGGTTTCAGCCACCGGAAGATGAAGAATTCGTAAACGTTATTGGATCTTTTTCTTCTTTCCCACGAACGGATGGCGTAACAACCGTAAGGGTCACAGCCGAGCCGCTCGAGCGCAGCGAATGCCTGCAATCACTGAAAAGGGTTATCGATCTGAACGTCTCCCCAGTGGCCTTCATACCTATGAGCCCACATGACGCCTTTCTAATTGCTACAGGGCCCGACAATGGACCCCGGGTGCTCCTTATTTGGACACAGATCTATCGAGCCGCTACCTCAAGCTCTGAAGGGGAACGTTGCCTATCCTTCACCTGTGGCTGCCCTACCTGCAAGACTGAAAGAAAAAGGATATACGATGAGATGGAGGCTGATAGCCACAACTCTGTGGGCCATCCAAGGGATGAAATCGGCAAACCGCCAAGCCCCGACAATAGCGACTCTTGTTGCATGATAACAATGAGCAAGGCCGGCCATGAGAATGAATCGGAGGACGCCCTAGCTCTGTGGGCCATCCAGGGGGCAACAACACAACCCCAAACCCAAAAGCCTGTGACTTGGGAAGCAGTTATAAGGGCCGCCCAGGAAGAGGCCAGTACAGCTCAAGCTCAGCCCCTCACTGTCACTAGACTCCGTCAGAACCAATGGCCAATAGCCAAAAGGACTCCCCCATTGACCTTGGCAGCATTGAAGAAATCCAGTCAAGAGACGACTGATGAGGAAGTTAATCTGTTAACCCGATCTGGGCAGATCTTCCAAGGAAATCCCAAGGCAGACAAGAAGGCCACAGATCAAGCACCAAAAGAAGATCGCCGCCCCTATGCTAAGACAGCTGAAACTCCAGACCCTGAAAAAGAAGATCCCGTGCTCACCCAGTTGAAGCAAACACAGGCCAACATTTCTCTCTGGTCTCTACTCACTTCGTCTTATCCCCATAAGCTGAAGCTGGAAGAAAGCCTGGCTCGCACTCTCGTGCCTATTGATGCTACTCCCGATGATGTGGTACTGATTGGAAACATCCACTACGGGAACATAATCACTTTCGCGAGATCTCGACCTCCCTCAATTTGGGGCTGATCATAATGAGCCTCTCTTCATCACGATCCAGTGGATGAACGACGCCTCCTCGGGTCCTTGTTGATAATGGGTCCGGAATGAACATTCTTCCGGCAAAGATCATGAGCTTGCTTGATATCAAGACTACGGACTTGAAGCCTTCTTCTCTCACAGTCAAAGCTTACGACTCAACATCCCGAGCAAACCCTGAGTCGCTACTTTAGACCTCTGGTTTGGACAGAAATTGATACCTCGTGGAATTCCGGGTTATCGACATCCCGATTACTTTCAATGCCCTGTCTGGGAAGACCTTGGCTGCACCAAGTCAAAGGGGTCGCCTCAAGCCTCCACCAAGTGTGTGAAATTCGCCTCGAATGGGGATCTGACGACCATTTACGGATTTAGTCACTTTAGAAGGCACAGATACGGGCGGAATACCTATTCTCGAAATCAAACATGACGAGGAAGGTCACATGCTAACGGGCTTCACGGCCGAGCCTCCCAAGGCCCAAGTGTGCAACATAGATCTCGACGGTCACTCGGGATAAAATCCCACCGGTTTTGAAAATGATGAGAAAAATAAGCTATCTACCCGGCCTCGGTCTGTGGAAGCACCAACAAGGAACTCACAAACTCATCGAAGTGAAAGGACAGAATACTCGCCATGGCCTGGGATATGAGGCCTCCCCAGTGGACACCGCAAAGGGAAAAAGATTTGAAGCCGCCACAGAAAGGTCCCGCCGACAATCCTAAATCTCTCCCCTTCGCTCCTAATTTGGCCGACTACTTTGTAAAGGGTCCCACACAACCAAGAAACATCACGAGCCCACTCCTACGGCAGATGGCTAAAGCTACAGGATAGCCTCAACGAGTTCAGAGGAACCAAGGCTAACCCGGTCCGTAGAATGTTCCTGGACCTACCCAAGTTACCTGGGGCTACCACTGCCATGAAGAGTGAGTATACCTTCAGAGGCGTGCCTGACCTGGTGGAACAGTTCGAGAAGCTCACAACCACTATTCCTACTGCCCAGGAAGACCCGAAACCCGAGTTCGAACCGACAAGTGCCAAAAGCTAAGGCCACGGAATTTCCCTCGATGATTGGGATGGTCTGGTTATGCAAAGAATTGTTCGAAGAAGAAGTCCAGGTGCCAGACCTGATTGATCTCAGCTCAGTCCAGGAGATGATAGCGGCAATTGAGAAAGGAGAACAAAAACAGCACAGTTCCCGAGTCATGAGGCCACCAACAACGATGCCGCTGAAGAATTGGGAAACACTCTCAGGCCCGTCCGCGACCAAGGAGGAAATGATCACCAAGCTCGGATTGGTCCCCCGTCCCTTTGTGTCAATCTAGGACAAGTCCTCCCAGTCTCTCTCTGTTAAGATCGAGTCTCTAGGGTCGTCCGATGGCCTTACGCCTGAAGACCACGAGTCTGTAGCAAGCACTGTATTCCCTTTCGTTTTTCAATGAAATGACGAACCTCTCTGAGTATCCCTTGATTGCCACTTTAACTAATGATGAATTAAGTAATAAAAAAATTTTTTAATAATAATTCATTAGATAAAGAAGCAGACACATTAAACAAAAAAAATCAAACAACAAAAAAAATCTTTAAGCAGGTTGTCCGGGAAGAGGAAAATCGAGCCCAAGCTGCCGAGGAGATTTTGACAAGTGCGAATTTGGGAACTGCGGAAGAGCCTAAAGAGATGCAGATTGGTGATTTCCTGCAAAGTCCTGCAAAATCCTCAATTCAAAGAAAGTTGCCCTCTTCATCAAAGAAAACATCATGTGCCGATATGGGTTGCCGGCCGAAATCATTTCAGATAATGGATCCCACTTCGAAGGGGAATGTGAAAACCGCCGGCGTAATTCCGAATAACCCGTCACAAGTCATCACCCTACAGTGCCCCAAACCAACGGAGCCGTCGAGGCAAAGAAACAAGACTCGGGAAAATATCATCCGGAAAATGGCCGCCCAAGGTAGAGATTGGCCCGAGAAGTTACACCTGCACTCGGGGCTACGTAACATCAGGCAGAACAGCAACTGGGGAAACACCTTTGGCCCTCACATACGGAATGGAAGCCGTACTCCCAATCGAGCCGAAATACCTCGCTCCGTATACCGCCGGAAAGCCAAATCAACGAGGTCGAATGGCTCCGCAGTCGCCATGACGAATTGGCCCTACTGGACGAACGCCGACTGAAGGCCATGGAACACATCCGGGCCTACCAAGGAAGAATGGCTAGAGCCTTCGACAAGAAAGTAAAGCATCGGGAAATCCGAGAAGGCGATCTCGTTCTAAAAGAAAAGCCCCCAGTCCGTATCAACCCCTCGGCAAATGGGAGCCTCGTATGGGTCGGGCCATATGTCGTCCGTAAGATCTTCTCCTGAGGAGCCATGCAACTTGCGTACCTCGACGGAATCCCTTGTACACCCAGAATGGTGACAAGCCGCAGATACTACGCGTAAAAAAAAAACAAACAAAAAAAACAAAAACAAAAACAAAAAAAAGAGTGCTAAAAGAGTAATACCCAACTAGGTTAGAAACCCGAAAAGGGCGACCTAGGTAAAAACAGGGTTGCACCAAAAAAAGACAAAAAAAACAACAAAAACAAAAAAAGAGTGCTAAAAGAGTAATACCCAACTAGGTTAGAAACCCGAAAAGGGCGGCCTAGGTAAAAACAGGGTTGCACCAAAAAAAAACAAAAAAGAGTTCACCAAAGTTGAACTACGAAGACCTCGAGCTCCTCAAAATGAGGGGAACGTAGGCAAATGGAAACGGTTCGGTCTAAAGCACAAATAAAAGCCATACTTTGGCATCAATACAATTGATCGACCATGAAAGCGTCTCGAAAAACTCTAAAGCAATTCAAATATTCATTACAAGTTAAAAGCTCTTTGATGAGTCTAAGCCCGATTCATTCCTACAACCGGCAACCTCGCTAAAAGAAAACTAAGATACATAATCAAACTAATGTGTCCTGTCATGGCAAGAAAGGGATACTTGGAAACCTCGTAGTCACTCCAAGCCACTCGCATCGGCCTCTCCCTTCTTCTTCCCCTCCGAGTTTTTCTCTTCGAACCGGAAAAATGTCGGTATTCCTCCTACCAAGCTCGGGTATAGGAACAAAGGGTCTATCAAACCGGCCTCCGTCGTGGCCTTAGTAGCCCTAGCGTCATCCCTCATCTCCCGTAACCTAGCCGGTAACATAGGAGCCCTCCTCTCCCGTCTCTTGACGTAAGCCTCGTAATCGCCGCGCCGTCTCCGCTCCCGTCATGAGGATTGGCCCTCGCCTCGGCCCTCCTCCTCTCGTAAACAAGTCCGGTCCTCTCGCACCCATAATGGCCTCACGCCGTCTCAAAATAGCCACCTCGAGTCTCTCCTGCATGCCCTCGTACCAATCCAGTACCAAGTGGTCAAGAACACCGGTCTCGGACGCCCGAGAATGACCCGAGGAGGAAAGGCATCATACCTCCATGCTTCGGGAAAGAAATGGAAACACCGAGGGATCATCCATGGAAACAGAGCCACCACCCCGGTAGCTATATCATCAAAACCCTCCAAAGGAACCTCGCTCCAAGCCAAACCGTCTCAGACCGCAGCCGGAATGTAGAAACCGGACCGAGAAAGCCCCTAAGCATAACCACAGGATCCGTCCCGAAGCACTCGCGAGTCTCCACCCGCCAACGAGGCACCAACCATCTCGATATCTTCGCCCGGCGACCCGCCATCCAACGCTCCCACGAGCCCCGATCATCAAAATCTACATCAACACCTCTCCCGGCAAAAGTCCAAGGCCTCGATCATATCGAGGTTTCCCGAAGAACCCCCAAACGCTCCATCGCCCACTGTGGTCAAGAGAAACGGGCCGCCCTACGCATATACCGCCTCCCGGTAGCTAACTGTCGAGAGCATGGAAGGTCTCCCCAAGATCAAAGGAATGACATCTTTGCCCGAGCGGCAATGAACAACAACATCCAAGCAGAGCTCGATGACAAATCCCAAAGGAATAAACCATGAACAAAGTGCCAAACATGCAAAGTGCAAAGGCATCCCAATAGGCGTCATCCACCAAGCCTAAGCCCCTAAATCATGTCGGGAAGACCGGAAATATCGAAATGGTCGGGACCGCGGATCATGCCTCGTGCTTCCTCCGGGAAAGATGAAGAAGGTTGCACAACTTGTCAACAAAAGAAGCTCCTCCGGACAAAGGAATTGCTATCTCCTCCACCTCCGACCTCCAAGCAAGGCCCGAAATTCTTCCACAAATGAACAATCTCGTTGAAGGAAAGGCAAAAGACATGCCTTCTAGTATCCCAAAACGAAGAAGAAGCCCTTAAGAGGTCATAATCCGAACCAATTCTTTGAGAGACCACAAGCATCGTACCTTGTACCGTTCTTCAAAGAAAGACCTTCTCTCATGCATAATTTCCTGACCAATCCTTGAACTTGTTGAAAAATGACATTTGGGATTCTTGGGATAATTTTGAGGGAGCTTTTCTAAGGCTTTCCATGGTTTTTCTCTCTTCCTCCCCGAAAATGGCCGTTTGGACTGGAGGTTGAAGAAGATATTTGAATTTGAAATAAAGCAAAGTCAGATTTAAAGCAAAAATCAAAGGACGTTGTCGATGCCGCCCCCATCCGCGCGGATGGGATTGCTTCCCAAAAAATTCTCGCAACACCCAAGCCGCTACACCAAAAAGGAATATTCCGTCCCGTTGCTCGAAACCCGTGCAAAAACCTCCTCAAACCAGTCCATATACCAAACACCCTTGCAAAAAAAAAAAGGCTCATGCGACACTGCATTCATACTGCACTGCATTCATAAATAAAATCCTAAATTATTACATCAAAAAAAAAAAGAGTGTGCATAAAAAGAAAACAACAAACAAACATAAATAAAATCCTAAATTATTACATCCAAAAAAAAATGTGCATAATCTGTACAAATCTAAATCAAAAAAAAAAAAAATCAATCGGAGTCTCCAGCACCCGATGTCTCCCCAGGCCCCTCTTGCGACTCGGGCCCGCCTCGTCAGAGCCCCGAAAGTCTCTGCTCGTAATCATCCTCATCTCCGTAAAGAGGCTCGTCTGGGACCAACCTAAGCACACTCGATAGGGTAAACCCGCATCCCCGAAGAAGTCGTACCCGAAGGTGAAGGCGTCCGACTCCCGAACATACGGAGACGACCCACCGTGCCGCCGACGTGTCCTCGCCCGTGCGGATCCCCAAGAATGACGTGATCCGAAGGCAAAGGCCGCGCGTGATCAATGAGAGGAGAAAGAGGGGTCTCTAAGAAGTCTCCGAGGGAATAGGAGAAGCCTCCCGTCGGACAGTGCCGCCGTGGTCTCCTCGCCCTACTCGAGGTGCCCCGCAAGCAACCATCCTCCGTATGAATCTCTTAGCCCCGATCACTTGCTTCGCGCTGTCTCGACGACCACCTCCGAAAACCGCACAAAAGCAAAAGCGTCAAAAAAAAGTGATGCTAAAGATGATGAAACAAAAGAAAGAAAAGAAAAGAAAAGGTGAAGCCATACCTTCATACCCTGGACGAGGCCGGAAAGCTCGTGGAAGCCGCCGGCCGAGGGATCTCGCACCTCAATCGGACCCCATCCCGGGATGTAGGAAAAATCCGTCCGAGGGTACCGCGGGATCCCAAGCCCCTCCTCTCCAAAACCCGAGGCATCCTCAGCCTCCTCAAGACGAACGTCGCATATGGCTCGATCGCCACGAAGTCCGAGAAGTGCCGGCCTCGCTGCAATCGTCCCAGTCACTGACCGATCGCCGGGTGCATCATGTCGGCGGGAGGCTCCACCGGTGTCCTCAAAGGCGAGTTCACGCCATGCCGGCGCGTCACCCTCTCTCCCGCATAGTAGGCGTCGCAAGTCGTGCCCTCAAAATCCTCCGCCGCACCGCCCGTATCTCGCCCTTCACCGCGCTACCTCAAAGCGATCCTGTGGGAAGAATATCATCCCTCATCCGTCTCGGCCTCCGTCAAAGGAAGGCAATCCGCGTACCTAAGCAGTCGTACGCCCCGGAGCTTATCTTCTCCCGGCATGCTTGGACCAAGATCGCATGGCCGGATACGCCCGACGTACGCCTCAGCCGCTCCACACCGTGACGTGGAAAACTCCAACGCCCATACCGCGAAAGGTAAAAATCCAATCAATCCAAAGGTAAATAAAAGTGCGTGCTCAAAGGAAAGAGGGAAAGCAAAAAGAGAGCTTATACATCCGTGAGCAAACTCGAAGCAAGACAGTGGAGCTCACAGCTCTTCCTGGCCGTATCTATCAAGAGCGAAGTACAGCTCACCACTCTGGCCTCCCTCAGAAATATCTCCAACCGTCTCCATGTCCTCCAAGGACCTCAAAGAAGGCAAAGACCGCCGTCCCTCAAAGATGACCAAAGAGCGTGCTCGAGAAAGTAAAACCAGAGGAAGGACCTAGCACCGCTTCGGCGCTAAACCTATCCTCCCCCTCGTAACTCGCGATGGTCTCCACGATCTTGCCGAAGACCACGGCATACTCCATCCCCATCCCCTTTTTGGGAATAGGGGAAAATCCAAGAAGAGCTCGCAGACGCATCGCCGTAGCCATCCCGCCACTCAATGCTACGTCCATTAAAGGACGACCCGTGATCGCAAAGCATAGTCGAAGGCGTAACGCCGCTCGCCCGTAAGAAGTGGAAGGTGTGGGTCGCGTCCCACCAAAGGCCGCGCTGAGCAAACATCAAGCCCTTGCACTTAGTGGAACTTGACTCAGCCCCCTCAAGCACTCGACAAACTCCCAGAGCCCCGTCTCGACAACGATCCGTCTCGGACTCGCAAAGCTCCTCGGCCCGCATCCTAAGTTTCCGATCCCACAAGTCAATCACGTACTCCACCGATCCTCGAGTCTTCATCTTGTTCAGCTGCTCCGTCACAAAGCGGTTTCCGCCCTGTAAAAAAAAAAAAGAGAAGAGAAAATATCAAAAAGATTGCATTTGCATAAAAAAAAAAAAATCGACAGCATAACAGCATACAATGAGCATAGCCCCATTTTTCTCGCATGAAATAAAACAATTTTCAGCAAGTCCCAATGCATTCAAAAAAAAAAGAGGATGCATTCCTACGGAAGTAAAAACTCCGTCCCATTTTCAAAAAAAAATGCATACATGCATATCATCCATCTTACATGCAACGGGAGGAAAAATCCGTCCCACTTTTCAAAAAAAAAATCCTAAACATACATCTCATATTGGCAAAATGCCCATTCTTTCGAAACAAAATGCATGCATTGCATCATCATCAATATCAAAATTCAATTTCAAAAAAAAAAAAAAAATCATCATCATCAAGAACATGCAAAATTCAATTTCAAAAAAAATCATCATCATCAAGAACATGCAATATTCAATTCCAAAAAAAAAATCAATCACAATTCTTCGAATTTTCACATGAAATTTTCGAATTAAAAAAAAAAAAAGTGGCGAAAATGCCAATTCTTTTCCCAAGCAAAATGCACATTTTTGGGACACTCACAAATTCATTGCAACATTGCATATCATCAATATCAATATTCAATATTCAAAAAAAAAAATTTCAAAAATCACCCAAAAAAATTTCAAGCAAGAAATCGACAAGAGGATCAAGAGGATTCGAAATATACCGTTCGGAGATGCGGATCCGAGGCCCAATGTTGCCAAGCATCGGGGTAATGCTCCTCCTCGACCGATTGCGAAAGATTGTAATGCCTCCTCATCCGACGAGCCCAATCGCCTCTCCGCTACCGGACCACGCCCTGGCCTTGAAAAGCGCCTTCCCGTGTTCCATTGCTCAAAATCAAGAAAACGGAGGAATTTTGAAGCTTCTAGTGGCCAAAAATGGCCGTTCTCCTCGTTCTTCTCCCTCTCTCTCTCTGAACCGCAAAAATTGGACTCGAGGAAGAAGAAGGGCGTCGTCCCATTAAATACCCGACTTTCCATCCCTATCCGCGCGGATAGGATCGCAAGGGTCAAAATGACCCTTTTGCCCCTTAAAATTCCAGACTCGCAATTCCCCCAACTTGGCAAAGTTAACCAAAGTTAACCAAAGTCACTCGTCAAGAAAATCACCCCTAAGCAGAAACGTAAGACCGAGTGCCCCGAGAAAGATAACGAGATCCCGTACCTTTCATCAAAATTACCCCAGCAGCCAAACGTAAGACCGAGTAACCCGAGAAAGATAACGAGATCCCGTATCTTTCATCAAAATTGTCCCCTAGCCAAACGTAAGACCGGAAGTGCCCCGAGAAAGATAACGAGATCCCGTATCTTTCATCAAAATTACCCCTAGCCAAACGTAAGACCGAGTGCCCCGAGAAAGATAACGAGATCCCGTATCTTTCATCAAAATCTTCCCTATAGCCAAACGTAAGACCGAGTGCCCCGAGAAAGATAACGAGATCCCGTATCTTTCATCAAAATCTTCCCCAGCCAAACGTAAGACCGAAAGTGCCCCGAGAAAGATAACGAGATCCCGTATCTTTCATCAAAAATGTCCCCTAGCCAAACGTAAGACCGAGTGCCCCGAGAAAGATAACGAGATCCCGTATCTTTCATCAAAATTACCCCCTAGCCAAACGTAAGACCGAGTGCCCCGAGAAAGATAACGAGATCCCGTATCTTTCATCAAAATTGTCCCCGTAGTCAAACGTAAGACCGAGTGCCCCGAGAAAGATAACGAGATCCCGTATCTTTCATCAAAATTACCCCTAAGCCAAACGTAAGACCGAGTGACCCGAGAAAGATAACGAGATCCCGTATCTTTCATCAAAATTGCCCCTAAGAAACGTAAGACCGAGCCCCCGAGAAAGATAACGAGATCCCGTATCTTTCATCAAAATTACCCCTGGCAAGAAACGTAAGACCGAGTGCTCCCGAGAAAGATAACGAGATCCCGTATCTTTCATCAAAATTACCCCAAGCCAAACGTAAGACCGAGTAACCCGAGAAAGATAACGAGATCCCGTATCTTTCATCAAAATTGTCCCCTAGCTAGCCAAACGTAAGACCGAGTGCCCCGAGAAAGATAACGAGATCCCGTATCTTTCATCAAAATTACCCCTAGCCAAACGTAAGACCGAGTGCCCCGAGAAAGATAACGAGATCCCGTATCTTTCATCAAAATCTTCCCCCTAGCCAAACGTAAGACCGAGTGCCCCGAGAAAGATAACGAGATCCCGTATCTTTCATCAAAATCTTCCCCTAGCAAGCCAAACGTAAGACCGAGTGCCCCGAGAAAGATAACGAGATCCCGTATCTTTCATCAAAATTACCCCCTGCAGCCAAACGTAAGACCGAGTGCCCCGAGAAAGATAACGAGATCCCGTATCTTTCATCAAAATTACCCCCTAGCCAAACGTAAGACCGAGTGCCCCGAGAAAGATAACGAGATCCCGTATCTTTCATCAAAATTATCCCTATAGCCAAACGTAAGACCGAGTGCCCCGAGAAAGATAACGAGATCCCGTATCTTTCATCAAAATTACCCCTAAGCTCAAACGTAAGACCGAGTGTCCCGAGAAAGATAACGAGATCCCGTATCTTTCATCAAAATTACCTCCTATAGCCAAACGTAAGACCGAGTGCCCCGAGAAAGATAACGAGATCCCGTATCTTTCATCAAAATCACTCCTAGCCAAACGTAAGACCGAGTGCCCCGAGAAAGATAACGAGATCCCGTATCTTTCATCAAAATTGCCCCCTACAGCCAAACGTAAGACCGAGTAACCCGAGAAAGATAACGAGATCCCGTATCTTTCATCAAAATTACCCCGCTAGCCAAACGTAAGACCGAGTGCCTCGAGAAAGATAACGAGATCCCGTATCTTTCATCAAAATTGCCCCTAGCCAAACGTAAGACCGAGTGCCCCGAGAAAGATAACGAGATCGCGTATCTTTCATCAAAATTACCCCTGCAAGAAACGTAAGACCGAGTGCCCCGAGAAAGATAACGAGATCCCGTATCTTTCATCAAAATCATCCAACGGCAAGCCAAACGTAAGACCGATTTCCTGCACAAATACGTCCGATTTTCCTCAAAGAAAGGCTAACGAAATCCCCAACAAAGTTAACGGAATCCCAAAAGCCAGCGGAATCTCGAGTAGTATTCGAACTACGAAAGGGCTTGATTCCCACTAGGGATACGTAGGTAGCCTATCATTAGGTCCAGCCCCTCGACCAAAACGGTCACCCTCTCCTTCGGCAGCAGACAAAGTCCACCGAAAGGCCACTTCAAATCAAGGTTCGAGGCACCTAAAAAGCCATCATCTCCAAGGTCCGAGGCGCCTAAAAAGCCATCATCATCAAAGTCCGAGGCGCCTAAAAAGCCATCATCATCAAGGTCCGAGGCGCCTAAAATGCCATCATCATTAAGGTCCGAGGCGCCTAAAAAGCCATCATCATCAAGGTCCGAGGCACCTAAAAAGCCATCTTCAAGGTTCGAGGCACCTAAAACGCCATCTTCAAGGATCGAGGCACCTAAGACGCTATCGCTAGAAAGCGATAAATCGCAATCATCCCCAAAGAGACCGAAAATGGTCATTCCTATCCCCACAGAGCGGATACCCGTCGACCAAAATGGTCATCTCCTATCCCCAAGCAGAAGTTTCTTTCCAAAGAAACGATCGTAGAACTCGCTCATCGTTCGAGGCACCTAAAACGCCATCATCTCCGTGGTCAAAGACCCGAACTACGACCGGCTTGATTCCCACCGGGATACGTAGGTAGCCTATCGCTAGGTTCACCACCACCCGATCGCTCGATCATCCTCGCCAAATATGGAGCCTATTACCATCGACGACCCCGCTTCCTTCTCGGTGCGCCGTCGCCGAGGGCTACCGTAAGTGCTCCAATTTGAGCTTGTTAGAATTTTCGTTAGAAAATTAACGGAAGTTATAACATTTCTAACAATTCCTAACTATCCTAACATTTCTAACAAAGTGAGGGTAAAATGGGCATTGTTATTTAAGGTTAAACCTTAAAAAGAATCTCAAAAAAGAAAAACAAATGAAGAAAACCAAATATAGCAATGTCAGAAACATAATCTCATCGCCGGTCAATTTGAATTTTGGAAAAAGATTATTCCTTGTGTCCAAAGCCCTGGCAAAGCAATTAATGAACAAAGGCACGCTGACCGGATCCATCCGCGCGGACATGTTTGTATTTTCAGGAGGGCTATAAATTGAGCCCTCCAAATACAAAAATAGGAAGGAAGAACACAAATGCAACGAAGTTCGGCGAAATATAGAGAGAAAAGTGAGAATTCTCAAGAATTGTCACCTTTTTCTTTCCAATCTTTCCCAACTCATACTCATCCATTCACTCTCATATTCAAGCCTTAAACACTCATACACTCAAGCCAAACACTCAAGAACACAAGGAAGATTGGTAAACCCTCCTCTTCCTAACCCTAAATCTCATCCATGCATGCATCTTCAAACTACAAAATGTAGTTCTTTCATCTTTTCTCTAGATCTAAGAAGATCACCATGGAAGACCATCTCCATGGATGATCTTCTACAAAGATCAACATTATTTTCAAAGCTTTTCTTTCTTACTTGCAAAAATGCACTTTCAAAACCCTAAAAAACCATTTTCAAGCACTAAATCTTGATTTCAAAGGGTAAAATCCCCCTCCCCAAGCAAATGAAATGCTTAGTCCTAATGTACCCCAAGGATGGTTTGGTATAGTTGATTCACCACTAAAATTTCTAGTGATCACTAACCAAAACCTAGGGAAATGGGGACAAGCATGGATGCAAAACCCCCCTTAAAATCATATTTTCTTTCTTGAGAAGTTGCTGTCCAGTAAGCAAATTTCTCAGACCTCAGTCCATGGTCTTAATTTTTGGACACAGATGAACTTGGAATTTGGTGTTGACTACAAAACACTTTTGTAGCCAACATCCAGAGCTTTCCAGACATATTTTTACCTTATTTTTTGGGTGAGTAAAACTCCTCTTTTCAATTTTTCTTTCAGAGGCTAGTTCATCAGTTTCTGGGAATCCAGATCTCATATCTGAGGTTTCCAGAAGGTTTTGACCCCTCAAATCTTCTCCAAAATGGAAATTTCTTTCACACAAAGTTTATTCAAGGAGTCTATAGAAACTTTCATTCTCTGAGTTCATCCAGATTATGAAGTTTTAGGACCCTTGAATCCATTTCAAAATCAGGTGTCTGCTGCCATTTTCTTCTGGCAGAAGTGACTTCTCAACTTCAAAAGGTTTTTTGAGTACCAAATCTCAAACCAAAAATTCTCCAAAATCATGGGATCAGTTTAAAGTCTTAAAAAGACATCCCAATTTTACTTTTTTCCAGTTTCAACTTATTTTGACCAAAACACCCACACACACACCCACACACAAATGATTTTCAGCTTGGAAGACTCGTTTTTACGAGGCGCGTCGGGTGCACACTAACGTCCTTCCCGACGCGTAACATGACCTCCGAACCTAAATCTCTGATCTCGGGCTTTTTTCAAAGTTTTGGCCCTTCAAAATTAAAATGGCGTGGCGACTCCGTTTTTTCCGGGTTTTATTTGGTTTTTCAAAGAAACGCCAGAAAGCCGAATTTTTTCCCATATCGTCACACTGGGGCTCCCAGAAAATTTACGTGCTTATGTGTTGCATTTTCCCCCGTCCCGAAAATCATTCCTTTAAAACACATTTATGAAAATCTCTGTTTTGACTCAAAAAGGAACATTTTTAGGAGACCGCACACTACGCGCACCTGATATATCCTGTACACTCTTGCACGCACGTCCTTCAAACCCGAGGGTGATTCCAGCTGCAGTCACGGACAGCCTTACGATGCTCCCGGGCGCGCACGGAATCATCCCAACCTCCCCATGGCAGCCAGTGTCGACCAATGCACAGTCCGTGTCACACGTTTCAAAAAATCGTGACTTTTGGTTGGTTTTGGTCTAGTCAAGTGTCATATAGCCCAGGTGCATACCCACGTAAAGGTCAAGCCTTAGCTCATAACGGAAGCCAAGATTGTCGGCTCAAGCGAGTGCCGAAATTCCGACAAGGAAAAATCGGTGGGATCTTGACTCCGACATTGACTATTGACCTTGACCCGCACGGAATGCATAAGAGTCAGGACCGAGTCTTTGCCAAAAACCAAAAGATCTTTCGCTCAAGCGAAGCTCTGCCAAAATTCCGACAAGGAAAAATTGGCAAGATCTTGACCGGCATTGACTTCGATTCCGACTCACGCTTGTTGCGTATGCAACGAAGTTCAATGTGACCTGTGTCATCCGGCTTTTTACCGCCCGACCCATGCCTATTATTCTCTCGGACATTACCGAAAGTCAAAAACCGTCATTTGCTCAAGCGAAACTCTGTCAAAGATCCGTCGAGGCGAGAGACGAGACTTTCCGGTGTGCCTTGACTATAATCCGCATCGCTCGTGCGTTGAAATGTCCTATGACCCGCTAGGCCCGATAGGAGCGTTCTTTACTCTCGGTCGGTGGGATCCGCGTGCCACTATAGGACCCTCGCCATCCACCTGGGAGGTCGAAATACGGGTGGAATACGAGGGGCTTATAGACGTAGTGACGGAACCCACCGATCCGGGATCTAGAGTAGTTGTGAAAAAGAAGG